>JAPDSC010094430.1:0-19728 GCA_026290005.1 Latrodectus geometricus | reverse complement strand
TTATAAAATAAATTGAACGATAAACCAAATAAACAAGTTAAATTTATCTGATGTTCTTTCTTGAATCAAGTGCAATATTCAGTTTTTATTGCGTTTCGTTCATAGAACTACTAACGTTTTTGATGGTAAAGATTGATACATGCGTCAGTAAGTCTATAAAATTTTGAATCAAGTGATTTTTAAATTTTTCTTTAAGACCAGAAAAAAACAGGAAATAATAAAAATTAAATTTCTTATCCACATGGTGATTTATTTATCGGTTCCAATTGGTGATCGGTTTTGATATTATTGAAAAGCTTACACTCAATGTATCTAATTTCTTTATGAGAAAATATAGTTAAAATGTTTTTATAGATAACTTGAAATATAACACTTCAAATTTTTTAAAATTTTTAACAGAAAGAGTACTTGTTCTCGAAAAACCCCTTATGCCTCTTTATTTGTGTTAAAATACTTATAAAAAATCTCATATTAACAACCCTTAATCCCTTTAATAAATTAACTTTATTAATATAAATAGTAAAGTCTGAAAGGAAATTTATAAAAACTGCTTGAAAGTGATATAACTTTAAAATTTATTTGTTAGAATATTATTATTTCCATATTTTAGTAAATTTTTGCATTAACAAAAACTTTTAATAATTATAAATAAGTATATATTTATATTTATTTGGAATATAAAATTTCGCAAATAAAGTATTCATTAAATAATAAGTAAAGTGAAACTTAATATAAGAGCAAATATATAGAAATATAGGTTTTAGGAATCGAATGTTGAAAATTAAAATTTTTGAATTAATTTAACCGTAATCATCCTTCAACCAAACTGATACTCTAACTCAGGTATCAACCTACATTGAAATTTAATAATATAAACAAAATATATTTAAGTTCCAAAATTACGGAATACCCTTAATAGGTTGTAGCAGTTTCTTGTAATTGACTCAATAACTGGTCAAAAGTTCATTGAAAAATACAGCTATGAATATTATCCATACAGACAAAATCGTAAAAGTATTAGATTAATTGTAAAGGTTTTAGAGAGTGAGGTACTAGATTTTATTTAAAATTATTAATTCATGTAATATAGCACATTACCATCCTGAAAAATTTCATGTTTGATTCAGTACATTGTCCATGAATGACTTAAAGTACTTTAACAAGATAGATATCCATGTAAATTAAAGCAATCAGTTTCAGAAAATAATTGGTTAAACTTTTACAAATTAAACTACTAAGGTTGCACCATTAATTTACACATCTTTCAATGTTTTATGGAATCCACAAGCTTTACTATCAGCTTGTTACGCATAAGAACAATTAAAATTTATTTAGATTGTAACGAAAGTTTTTAATCTATGGAATAAAAGATTTCGACATTGGTGCTACAACCGATTGTGTGTTGCTAATAAATGCTTTGGTTTCAATCTTTGTGTACCATATTCTATCAAAATACTTTAAGACTGACTCTGCAATTTTTTTCCTCATAGAAATAGAACAATTTTGTACTGTAATGGTAGTAAATGTAAGAAACATATACATTGAAACTAAAGAATTGTCTGTTGTGATGACAGCCTGCTATGAAATTGCGCATTGATCTACCAGACGCTTGCTGGACTTCAACAATGAATGAATGTGAGTTTCCGTCTGTTAGCGTAAGCTTTCCTGGAGTAGCTCCACAAACTGGAACAATAAAAGAAAATCAAGTACCTTTTTTTAACCTGTCAGTTTTCAGTTGAAGACCTATGTCAGAGTACTGTTAAGCAAAAATAGATAAATTACTCCTTTTATTTTAGACAATCTGTCATGTTTGGTATTTACATAAGCAGTGAATGCTCTAAACAAACAGAAGTTTTCAATCGTTACAATTTTGTGATATCAAAACGATAATAAACTTATGATTCATAATAATCCTTCAAAGTATGTGTAAATTATACAAAACAGAAAGAACTAATAAAAAAGTAGAACCCAAAATATTACCAAACCGAAAATGAATTAAACTTTTTTATTTCTACAGTTGCCCCAAAATAAAAAAAAAAGAAAAAAAAAAAAAAAAAAAAAAAAATCGTTGGAGATGATAATTTTTTTGCGGATGAGTAAATTTTTAAATTTAAATCTTGTATTTGCTTAGGAGAGTTATGCAGAAAATTTTGTAGACACATCGTACATATCTCCGTTTTCAATAAATACATTATAAATTTTACGCTAACAAAACAGTTAATGTTCGTCATTCTCATTTTTTACATGAAAATTTATGCAAATTGCTAAAAGCTAAATAAAATAGTAGGAAATTGCAGCTAAAATATAATTAAATTGAAATGAGTGAAATAATAAATAAAATAGTATCTATGATTGAAATAAAGTGAAATATTCGTATATGATTACTAATTTACGGATGTCTAAACACTTAAATTTAACAGATTTTTTTTAATTAACAATATTATTTTTAATATATTTACAATATTATTATATTTAATGTGCAAATCTCTTTGAAGTATTTAGTTTACACTTAATCTCTGGATTTGGCGTATCATTGACTATTTTAGAATATTTCGATTCAATTTATTATTCATTAAGCTAGATTTTTACTTTAATAAACTGCCTAAAAGAATATCGAATGCTTAATTATATAAAGAATCCATGGAATTTACAATATATTTTGCACTTTAATTCAGCACGGAATTATTACTCGGAAATATGATAAAGCTGAGTTAAAATCTTGTGCGAGATTTCAAATAAATATCTTACTAGATTTTCGCATTCTTTACAAATAGTTCCTTAATGACAAACCTTATATATTTTGACAAACTACTACAGGACCTCAGATATGATATCTGGAAAATTAATTAAGTCACCTTTTGATACGAATCACAGATATTCGCCATCAATAATATTTATCATCATTACGAGAAAAAAAATAACAGGTTCTTTACCTGCCCACCCAGAATCTTTCTAAAAAATATAACCTTGAGAGTGACAACTAAATGGCAATTTTGCATAGCTTTTACCACGTTGGCGCAATGGCATAAGATATCTTGATATTGCTTTTTTTCTACGCCACACATGTCGCCTTAATAGCTCCTGGAAACTATTTATTTGTCATGGTTTATCACTTTTATGTTCCTATTTTTATTTATGTAGAAATATAACGAATTTACACATGTCTTCATGCTCTTTCTCACTTCGGCTACAGTCCTAATTATCGCTCCTTTTTGGACATTTGAGATTTCTCTGCTGTTAACTAAGTGGAAAAAAAAAATTTATTTCTAGAAATTTATTGACATGAAAAATGGTAATTTAAATCGAGATAAGCTGTTTTCCTTCATCACAGTTGTTTTGACATATCAGTTATTTATTTATTTATTTTGAGTCAGCAAAAATGGCTAGCCTCTAAATTATTTTTTCAGAAAATAATAAATGCTTTTAAGTTGAAGGACATAAAGGTTTTAATTTTCCAAACAAAGCGAAGTCAACTAAATATGATATCGCATAGTCGATTACCCAGCAGTTGTCAGCTATTGTACTTACGAAAAAAATTTTCAATCAGTAATTTTTTATTTTAAATTTAAATTAAATATGAAAATAAAATGTGTGGATAATCTAATTCATAAAATTAATTCCATATATATATATATATATATTATTGTAGTTCCTTTATTAAATCAAAATACGAATAATAATAAATCATTTATCTGTAAATTTAGTCTGCAAGTTTTTAAAAATCATTTGCACCTCTTAATTGTTTAATGATTCATTTATTGGTATCTAAAAAGAGCGTACAGCCGCCCAACCTGTTTAATGGTTAGCGTAACTGACTACGGATGGGAAGGACCTGGGTTCGAATCCCGGCTCTGGCATGGATGTACTTTTTCTCTCTCTGTGTTTCTTGTCCTTTCCTCAGATGATGGATGAATGTGGCCCACCCTATAAATGGGTTTGTGGTGGTGGGGTGTGAAAGATGCTACTCATACCTCCGTGACTTGGTTCACAGGTGCCCACCGTGTAACGATAAAATGAGTAGCAGTTTCCGGCCAAATAGGCTCATGTACTTACTTGCTCAAGAGTGCCAGCCATTAGAAATAAAAAAGAGCATACATTCGATCTCTGATCTAGTTTCTGATTTTGTTGTGCAAGATTTACCATAAATTTAAGACTTTACACTGAAAGAGGTTAATTGTAAGTAATCATGAATCCATAGATTGTACAACCGTAAGAAAAGACGTCAATATTTAGACGGCAGGTCATTTCATTATCCTTATCGAATTCCAAAGGTTGATTTCGGTACTTAACATACTGATAGTACAGATGATAGCAAGAATGTTAAAAATAGTGCGCATAGATACATTGTATTTTACATAATCAACACATTTCTTATTATTAATTTGATCTCCTTGTAAAAGATTGATAAAAAAATATCAACTCAATTTTTAAAGGTTACTTTTAAGATCAATTTACTGTGCGAATCGCGATGATGTTTTATGTAATCTTACGTAAGGGTTTCCATTTCCTCAGACACAATTCAGAAAGGATGTTCTTATCTGCCTAGATAAGCCGCGATCCAAAGTACTATAACTAAGGTTCAAAAGATAAGGATAAGCTAAATAAGAACGACAGGCAAGGGGAGATACGAAGTGAAAAAAGAAAAGTTATTATTTACAGACTAAAGTCCAGTTCATAACTAAGGATTCAAACCATGAATCGAGCTCATGGTCCAAGTATGATATGAAGCACCAAAAATAGGACCATCTTATCATTTCAGTGGACTGATAAACTTTTTAGGGAATTACGGAACGAGCGATTAATCCCTATCGCAACGAAAATAAACCAAAGCCTGGATGTGTCTTCAGTTGAGTCGAGTCTTTCTTACTCAGCGATTGTACGCTTTGCGTGTGTTGAATAAAGGTGGTCTTGGTGAGGGCATGTGCCGATTTCGTTGCGTTTGCTGCGTGGATTTCGTTGACGTGGTTCTATAGACTGAAATCAACTGTAAGTTTTATTTTCAAACTATCGATTATTTTTGTAAGGCTTTAGAATCGATAAATATGCTTGTTAGCAAGATTTATCGAAGTGAGCATTTAAGTGGTTACATTAGGATCAGTAAGAAAGAAATGTATTTGTACTCTAAGAGTTTGCTCAAGATTATTATAAATTTTGAATTTTTTAACATAATTAATAATTTAGAAATAATAAAGCTCATATTTTTTTTTCAAACAGAGGGTAATCTATTTTTAATAATCTTTTTAAGATAATTTTTGGGGAATGTTTTTCTTTCTCTTATCAATGAGAAAGATGGCCGTTGCCATGTTTTATTTTCGTATTATCCATTATTTTTGTAAGGCTTAAGAATCGATAAATATAATTTTTAGCAAGATTTATCGAAGTGATGATTAATTGATTATAATAGAGTCAGTAAAAAGGAAAACTCTAAAATTATGCTCAAAATAATTTTGAATTTTTTTAACATGATAAATAATATTAGAATTTAATATGGTTCTAATTTTTTTAATCTAACAGCGTTTATTCTGTTTTATAATAATCTTTTTAAGATAATTTTTGGTGAATGTTTTTCTTTCTCTTATCAATGAGAAAGATGCCCATTGCCATGTTTTATTTTCGTATAATCCATTATTTTTGTAAAACATAAGAATCGATAAATATACTTGTTAGCAAGATTTATCGAAGTGAGGTTTAAATGGTTATAATAGGGTCAGTAAGAAAGAAGCGTATTTGTACTCTAGAATTAAGCTCCAGATAATAATAAATTTTACAATTTTTTAACAATAAATAATCTAGAACATAATAAGGTTGTAATTTTTTTTAATCTAACAGCGTATATTCTATTTTTTAATAATCTCTTTAAGAGATTATTTTTGGGGAATATTTTTTTTTTCTCTTATCAATGAGAAAAATGCCCATTGATCTTATTAAAAGATTGGAGACAGCGCTTTTGTGTTATACTTAAGAAATCTAATGTGTTTGTGACCAGATTTTTTTTTTTCATTTCATTAATATTTTAAAACGAAAGTTTAGTTATTCTGTATCAAATGAAATGAAATTAGTATTTTTCCCAAAGAAGGAGATAGTAGATATTTTCTCTATCTAAATCTTGATTGTGCTGGCTGCGTCCAGTTTGAACCAGTTTACGCTTTGTTGATCTTTTCAAAATTTGAACTGATGTAATTTAAAAACAAATAAAAATAGACATATAAATAAGTATTAAAATTTTTATTTATTTATTTATTTTTTACTTTTCAAACATTAAACATAATTTTTCTTTAAAAATAGTTACCAAAATAATATTTGCAATTTAAATATTAATTTAAGAGAAAGGCCAAACTATCGCTGTTTAGTTAGTTTGTGTAAATGTTAAACAATTTGTTTGAAATATTATTTGATGATAAAATAAAAATCAAAATTTTCAAATTTCATCAAAAATGAATGACATTAGATTTTAATATTATTACTTTTAAAATGTTTTAAAATATATATTTTGAACATATTCTCTAAATATATACCTTAGATATATAAAGCAAATATTTGAACAAAATAATAAAATTCAGTAAAATATGTTTATTTGTACGTATTTTTGACGCACCTACCGTATCTGTATTTAATCAATAAAATATGTTATTACTATAAATCAATTAGTGATTTTGAAAAGTTAGACTTGTATTGTAATATTGAAATTAGATTGTGATAAAAAACAATTTTCGGCTTTACACCATTAAAATTTGCTTTGTATGTATTTTAAGGATTTTCCCATAAATTCAGTCGAACCTAATCAACCGGATAATACATATTGATATAGAATTTTATATTTATATACATAATTATTTATTTAAAATAAATAAATATAGTTAATTTTGAAGAAAATATTTAAGAAAGTGGAATTTTATTTTCCCATTAACTTCCCTTAATTAATATGAATTTACAAATATAACAAATTATATATTTTGATGGATATTTAGGTGAAGTTTTTCCTGTTTTAAGTATTTAATAATAGAAAAATAAAACAAATTTTGTGATCACACACGCAAAATATGATTTCCTTCAACTGTTAATTCATTATCTTTTAATTAGATTTTCTTATTTAAAAATGAAAGAAGTTGTGTGAATTTTGATTCTGAATTATTTCTTTTGTTATTTTAGCAATACAACTAGGAAAAATGACTAATTCGACCTCATATTTTCATAACATTTTGTGAATTGAAAGTAAAAAAATATAATATTCTAAAATACTATCTGAATGTGTTACTTTTCATTTCATTAATTATTTACTTTGAAAAAGGTCTTAATCAATAATTTAATGTATCCAAGCAATAACACTAGTTAAAGAAAATATTACAGCTTTATTAATTTTAAAAATAAGATTCACATAATTTTCGGTATCTATACATCAACTTAAAGAAAAATTGCTGGAATTTAAACTCAAATGTTTGTTTTGATTAAAAATTAAGTTCCACTATTGCGAAATTACATTACCCATTTGGACGGAGTTTTAATTCAATTAACGAATTTCGGTAGTTTTAGCGAATTCAATATAATGGAAATTACTATACATAATATTTATGATTTCTTTTCATATATTTAACTGTAACTTTACTTGTTTACATGTTCTATCTCCCGTCAGTAGAAGTTTGCTAGTCACAACAAATGGAATATTAAAAAAAACTGCATTATTTTTATCTGTGGAAGTTAGAGGTTTTGTTTTTATTGACCCATTCAACATACAATTTCTCCGGTATTTTTTCACATTATCTGTCTGAATAAAATTCTTATTATGTTTGTCCGGGGTTTAATTAAGAATGGCTGCACAAATTGGAGTGGAACTTATAACAGATTGTCCATCTCTGGCAGACTTAAAATAAAAAATGCTTCTTTTCGAAACTTCATTTACAGTATTTGAAAATAACATTACTTAGAGCGTTTTATAGACTTGAACTTCTTCCTTATGCCTTGATAAATTAATTTAAGCACATAATCATCCTCTCTGGAACTATTTTCGCTTCAAGAAAGAGAAGCTCGTGTTTAATTTTCTCAAATGTCATATATGCGTAACCGCTGAAAATAACGAAACAATACTTACTACATTGGATCCCTTTTTCTTTCTGCATTCTCAAACATATTTTATTTATTTAAAAAAAGTAATATTAGTTTCTTGTTTTTTAACATTCCAGCGTATGTGCCTACGCTTTTCCCAGTACATCGGCGATCGAAAACGCATTGGAATGCTGATGAAGGATTTTGTCTTCAATATTTAATAACTTCGTTTCTAAATTAAATTTTCAAGCTTTCAATATCTCATTCAATCAATTTTAAATCTATATTGCAGAATTTTTGAGGTGCGAATCAGAGTATTATGAAAAGCAAAAAGCATAATAAGTAACGTTATTTTTTAACATTTTCTGTAAGCTGGTGGGTTTGGACCACTAATTATGCACATGTAGCCTTATAAATCAGTTTCTTGGTTTAAAGAAAGTAAATCTATATTTAAAATGATTTTCATGAAAACTATTTTAACCATCTGCAACTTATTTTGAAGATATTTTAAAGCTGATTATATGTAACTTACAATTTTAATCGAGTTCTTATTCATGAAAAATGTGTGTGTAAGTCAAATGTTGAGGACAAATGCCGAGCATGAACTTCGATTAATACGAAAGTTCATGATGTTTAAGGAAACTTTAAACTCATGAATTACTATGATTGTTTTCAAAAACATTGATTAAATTCAGATTTGGCTTTTGTTATATTTGGTTATCTTCGACCTGAAAAGGAAATGACGTCAGACGGTGAAAAGTACAACTATAGCGAAATCATACTTGTTGTCTATTTTGAATGTTTCCTAATTGGGTGTCATGTGCAAAATTTCATAAATTTTGTAAATAAGCATGTTTATATAATACATGCTTTACTCATATATGTGATTTGCTCATTTATATTGATTTTATGTTCTTTGGATATTATTTGAATTGAATTTATTAAGGATGAGATAGTGAGAGGGAGATATGGTTCATGAAAACATATACATTACCAAAATATTACCACAGCTTGTGTCTACAAAAATGCAAATTCAAAATGTTGATATGACAAAAAGTGTTGATAAAGGAGAGTATCGATGTGAATTCTCTCTGTGATATCGATTAATAGTTTATATTATAAACAAATTATCAAGTGAAAAAATTGGTCACGGAGTCCACGGGATAAAATAATTAAGGAAAATCTTTCCTTAATTTAAGGCATTTTTCAAGTTAACTATTTATTCGACATGCTTATTTATAACATGCCAACTTTTTAAAATAATTAGATTTTACACAATTTCGCGGACTTTTTACAGTAAATAAGTTGTAATAAGAAAATAATAGAAATAGTTGGGAATTTCACATATAGGACATTTGTCCTATATTTGTGTAAAACCTAGTGTAATTTGAAATTAAAAACTATTTTTTAATGTATCAATAATTTTTATCACTAAATTAAAAAGAACATCTCTAGCATGTTAAACTTCTGATTTATTAAGTTTCCGTTAATAGTTAATATTTTGAATTTAGGTTAATATTTAATTAAACTCGAAGGTTAATACTTTGAATTTTCAATTAAATTAATTTATAAAATATAAAATTTCAAATTGGAAATACATTTTGAATGCAAAAGCATTTTTTTAAAACATTTTTTTATGAAATTAAAGATGGATATTTTTTGTTTATTTACCAGACAATTTGGTAATGATTGTTTAATAAGTATAGTAAAATTGGCGAATAATAAAATCGAAACAAACAATTGTTTAAAAAATATTGAAACAATGGGTAATAATTTAATACCCTTTGTTTATATATCTATCTATCTATCTATCTATCTATCTATATATATATATAATCTTATTTTTGCCTACCTTCTAACCCAAATGGATGTTATTTCTTCCTTTCATTGCAATCTCTTTTAATTGGTGTAAGAAAAAACTGTGTTGAATTTTGATTGGTCAGCAAAAAGTATGTCGATTGCGAAGAATTTTTCTCATCGTTGAAATTTTTTTCATAAACGATAAACAATCATTTGACACCAATGATCTTAAAAATTCGTTCAGAAATATAAAACGATCATTCAAAAACGTAAACAACCTACAAAGTAAATAATTTTAATGCATATCATTGTAAACAAGTAATACCTCATAGTAAACAAGTAATTCAAATTAAAGCATGTAAACAAATAGTACGTACTTTAATTTGAATTACAAAACAAAGTTAAAATATCTTACATTAATGATTTTGTACATTTATTTAATATTAATCTATATAAAACTGATGATGATAAATTAATTCTATTATCTTTGATGATAAATTACTGTAATTTAAGGAAAAATCAAAAAAAAAAAAAAAAAATTCTAACTTTCTTTAATGCAGTTTTTTTTACATAATATCATTTTACACCTAATTAAAAGAAGCAAACGGAAAAAGACTTGTAATGGCTTTAACTTTATAATATCGATTTTGGAATAAAATTAATCTAAAAATAACGTTACTCTTAGGGTGAGCGAATAAAAAATACTTAGTTTTATTAAGAATTATTCGAATTTATTATGAATAAAATGTATAAAAACGTGCATTGGATTTTATTTTTTATATTTATTTATTATTAATGTACGTTGTAAATAAATAGCATTTAAAGTTCTTAAATTTAATAACAGAATTTAGAGTTGCTCAGAATTGGTTGGAAAGTGCATTATTTAAACTCGTTAAACTCGTTTAACGAGTTTAAATAATGGTTTAATAACATTATAGGTAAAATAAATTCTTTTTTTTTTACGGATGAATGAGAGATGGTAAGTTGATGACGAAATGTTATAAACAGTTTTAAAATAGTTGCTTATATATTACAAAATAATGTAAAGTATCCGAGCTGGGTTGTTAGTGCTCTAGCACTTGGTTAAAGTTTTCGTAGGGAGTCCAGCCTCTAACATGGAGTTTGTAGTGCTTCATATGACTATTGAGCGCCGTATCAATTAAAAAAATATAAAATGATTTTAAGAAATACATAAATATATGTGGATTACATTGGATTCTGCAGATTATCGGTTTTGCAAATAACCAAACATAATAAAAATACATAAAAATCGCCTCTTTAAGATATATTACCATAATCAAGTTTAAAGTAATCTTGTTCTTTTTTTCTTATCATTTAATAAAAGTAAATTATACTCTGACGAACAACTTTAAGAAATCCAAGTTATTTTGGATTTTGTATAGGCTTTTTCATAAATGCTTTTAAAAATTGTTTTGAAAACGTATTATTGTTTTTCATTATAATATTAACCGTTAGCTAGTAGTTTAATCTTTTACGGCTTTCCGTATTATCAAATGATTCTATGCTTTGGTTATTTTATGATATAATCTATTGAAAGACTGTTTTTGTATTCCGAATTATATTCGAATTTATATACATTGAGGGTTTATGGACTTCCTTTTCCCTTTCGTCTCAAGAATTGAAATGAAATTTGCGATTATCATAAATGTTGAAATCTTTTGACTCTAAGATAAAACGATGTTATGATTGAATACTCGAAAAAAAATGTTCGTCGAATTCTTATTTTCGAATTTATTTGCAATGACATTTCATGGATTCCTCTCTTCCTTTCTCTTTAGAAAGATGAAAGTCTTTCGAATAATAGAATATTCGAAAAAGATTATTCGAATTCTGAGTTATTTTAGAATTTTTTTGCATTAAAATTTCATGAATACCACTCTTTCTTTCTATTTAGAAATATGAAAGCCTTTATATAATAACAGAATATTTAAAAATAAATATGAAAGTATTTATAAAAAAAAAAAAAAAAAAAAAAAAAAAAAGCTTTTATATAATAATTCAGAATTTACTTGCATTAAAATTTCATGGATTCAACTCTTACTTTCTATTTAGAAATATGAAAGCCTATATAATAACAGAATTTTCGAGAAAAGAATAACAAATTCTGAATTATTTTGGAATTTACATGCATTAAAATTTCATGTATTTCACTCTTCCTTTTTACTTAGATATATGACTGGCTTTATATTCGAAACGCTTAATATTCGAAAACGATTCTTCTAATTCAGAATTATTTTCAAATTTACTTGCATTAAAATTTCATGGATTCAACTCTTCCTTTCTCTTTAGAAATATGTGAAAGCGTTTATAATAATAGTATTCGAAAATGAATATGAAAGCGTTAATAAAAGAAAAAAAATATATGAAAGCGTTTATAATAATTCAGAATTTACTTGCATTAAAATTTCAGGGATTCAACTCTTCCTTTCTATTTAAAAATATGAAAGCTTTTATAATACAACAGAATATTCGAAAAAAAAGTTTTCAAATTCAGAATTATTTTTGAATTTACTTGCATTAAAAAATTTTATGGATTTCAATCCTTCTTTTTACTTAGATATATGAAAGCCTTTATATTATCACAGAATATTCGAAAAAGATTCTTCAAATTCAGAATTATTTTCGAATTTTATGCATTAAAATTTCATGGACTTCATTCTTCCTTTCTCTTAAGAAATGTGAGAGTCTTTAGAATGACTGAGCACTCGAAAAATGTTTTTTTGATCATTTTCGAATTTTATTCCATTGAGAATTCATGGACTTCACTCTTCAGCATTCCAAATAGGAATTAGATTTGCTTTATCGTAACCAACGGAGTCTTTTGATATTGAAATGCTTTGTTTTCCTTCATTATCTCAAACTTTCGCAGATGAACTTTGAAGCCATAAATGATTAGAAAAAGGTGGTTAGAGTATGAGATATCAGAAATGTAGAAAGACAATACGAGAACAGAAAGTTTCATCGCTCACTTCCAAAGGATTCAGCACGTAAGAATACTTCAAATCTCAAACTGAAACGAAATAGAAATTAAAGTGAGTCATTGAAATATCAAGTATCAGTTTTTAATTTAGATGTTTCAGTTTCTTAGATTCATTTTCAATTTCTTTCTTAGCTCTTAATAACATCTTAATAAGCAATTAAAAAATTATGTTAGGAAATATATTTTGCAAAATTTTATTAAAAGTAAATTTTTGATATACTTAAAAAAAGTTGCTTTTTATTCATGTAAAATTGCAGAGAGAGTACTTTTGTTTCTTTAAATATAACTTTTTTAAAATTTGCAAATGGTTGATATTTAATTCTAACTCTAATAATAAGATTAAAGGCTTGAAAAATTACTTTTTTACAAACATTAGAAATAACAATATTTATTACAAGACTAAAATATTACATGAATGGAGGAAAACAATTTATTTTGTATTAATTTTAAATATTTCAATTAATCAACTTTAAAGAATAGATATGAAAAAGTATGATTGAAATATTTTTGTTTTAAAACTATAAATATTAAATGATTTATTTAGTTTATCAGTTAAATATATGTATCGTTGAATTTTATTATTTATTGCTAAATATGTTGAAAAAATATTTTGCGCGTGTCGACTATGAAAATAATTAATCTTAATGGCAAACAAGTTGCATGATATGCTATTACCAATAGTTCCAATAACAAATATGGTTTTTGTTTATTTTTAATAAAAATTTAATAATTAACATTTAATATATTTTGATTAATAAATTATTGACGTATTAATATGTGGATTATAAAGAAAGAAAACAAAAATTATGAGTGTAACGTAATCAATACTATTGAAAAGTCGATTGAAACTAAATGATGAAATTTATTAATCTTTCGTTATTTTCATAACGTATCGTTATTTCAAGTTGCATCATTAATGTGGCCTTATAAAATAAGAAATTTTAACTTATAAAAATAATTTTGAGAAGCATTTAAAAATATTCAAATAAAAATCATATAAGTGAATTACATCGTATAATTCATTAACTTATAATTAATAAATTTTCTATGTTCGCATTTATTATTTAGTATTTATTAAAAAGGTATTCATTATTAGTCCTGTGAAGTTTGTCGAAATTGTTTCAAAATGGAATTTATTTATTACTAAATTTGTAAAATAAATATTTACTTTTGAGAACAAAACATTAAAAGTATGTTGAATCTGTAGTGGATGGTTGGGAAAGGTGCTTTTTCATGATGATGGGTTGTTTACCTGACCTAGTTGACGATCTCCCTTGATGATTGGGGCTGGTTGCGTTGGGTAAAGAGGCGGTTATCTCTTTACTTGAAAGAGTTAAAAAACAACATATGTGAAAAAAGTGAAAAATATACTTGTTCTTATTCCATTTTAAATTATTTTTAATTTCTAATAAGTATAACTAACAAAATACTTATAATTGCCTTTTTTAAATGCATAACAACTCATCAAACTTTTTTATACTTAAAGAACTAAGCTCTTGGGATCATGGTTAGTTCCTAAACTAACTGTTTGATTTATGTCAAGCTGGGACATTTTGCAGGCTTCCTACGTTGTATTTGGCGACAATCTTTCAACTTCTTTTTACTATTTTAGTCATACGTCGAGTTCTTGAATGTTAATGTGTTCCTACGAACTTAATAAATATTCACCTGCTAAAGCTGATTGTAAAATTTCCATTTACTTTAAGCAAACAGCCTAAGCAGCTTCTCGTTTCATAACTCCTTATCAGCGCTATTGAGTAATTCACATCCTTTCCTTTATCAGGAACTTAACTGCCTTTATCTTAGCAGAAGAAATCATTTCCAGAAACAATCATGCCACATGTGTTGTTTTTTTGATTCCCTCTCCCATATAAATGCCATTTGGTTCTAGAAAAGGTGTTCTTTGATTTAATCTAGCGTTTAATGTCGCTGTAGAATCTGGTTTCCTCATCTGAGTTAACCCTAAAAAGTCAGTGGCTTGCACTAATAAATAACCTGATAGTCAGATGATTCGTTTGTGCGATAAGGAACTCCCAAAATGGCGGTCACCTGCTTGGAATGTAATAAGGCTTTCCAAGAAGCGGCAGCTCAAAACGCAGTTAATTTCTTTTTTATTTCTGAAAAAAGTAAAAAAAAAGTTCTTATCGATTTCTCGCGCTGATAATGTTTGTTTAAATATGAAGAGTTTGTTTTTTCTTGAATGGCAGCGGTATGCAGGTGGCGTGCTGCATTTCTAAACGTTATTCTGCGGTTTGAGGAAAGAAGAACGATAACAGAGTATCTGGTTCTATATATATTTTGTGGGAATTTCACGACGGTCATGTAACCTTTTTTTTTTTCAGGAAGTGGATTTCCATGTAAAATTTTAGATAAGACTCACATTTGCAGTTTTTTACTCATGAAATTTTTGTTTCTCGATAATTGCAGCCATAAAGACTTATAAGTTCTGTTTTGAAATCGATAAAAGCTTCAAACGTGCGGAGGCATGGTTAATGTTTTT
Organism: Latrodectus geometricus; assembly: GCA_026290005.1. NCBI lineage: Eukaryota > Metazoa > Arthropoda > Arachnida > Araneae > Theridiidae > Latrodectus > Latrodectus geometricus. Next base: position 4,387 of record JAPDSC010094430.1, on the reverse strand, counting down.
CAAAATATTTTAATGCTGAGATAATTGTGTTGCATATAAATGCTTATTTAAAGAGAATTTTGCAGATTACTTTTAGTGCTTTTGTGTCACTTGATAAACTTGCCTCAAATTGAATAATAATGTAAATTGTATCTTATCCATGGCGATGTGAAACTTTTAATTTATATACGCAAATAGTTGTGTGTTAAAATTTTAAAGTACATGCAGTTTTTTGAAAGGGCAATGATGGATTATAAATTAAAATGCAAAGAAGAATATTATAACATCCACATAATACTCCAAATAGGATGAAAATTTAAATATATGATAATAACAAATTAAACTGTACTTTCGTATAATGTCGTTGTAATCCAAGAATTTTAATCAAAGTATTTTTTAAGGATTCACTAAATTCTTTTGAAGGGTCTTTAAATTAAGCCCAACATGGAGTCCAAATATTTTTGGATCCAGGTTCCGAGCTAATATTTTACTTGTTTTTTGATTTTATACTACTTTATTCATAAAAACAAGAAAATTAACTAGTAATCTACTAAAATTTGAATATTTGATGATGATTATTAGCATGAAAAATCATTATATATTCTAAAACCCTGTTTTGTTTTTAAACTTCTTAAGATGTTTACCTGAATAGTTCATGAATTGTAAGAGAAAAATGTTTACCTGAAAAGTTCATGAATAGTAGTTTATATATAAAATGAAATTGTGTACATAAACTTTATTTTATATATAAACTACTATATATACTCTGTTCGTAGTTATATATAAACTACGAACAGAGTATATATAGCTTAAATACACTCGCCATAGATATGTACCTTTTATGATTGTATACTTCGTCTCTTTAATTTGTTGAAAATGTGTATTACACATTATTAACGTGCATTGACACGCAAGAGAAAACTGAAAGAACCATGCACAGCATAATTATCCTGGGTAAAAACTTCGTTTTCTCTTCTTGCAAAATATTGAAAATAGAGTTACTCTAATTTGTACCCCCGCTACTCCGTATATTTTAATTATTCCAAAACACCTTAAAATTTTGAAGCTTCAAACAAAAGTAGGAACATATTGGGCTTTTGCATGAGAAGTCCTAGATACTTATTTCTGAAAAAAGTATAGAAAACGATTGAGTTTTCCCAACTGATCACCTACATTCTTGTGGATATATGTTTTATTCAGACGTACGTTGCAAGCTTTTAATTTTCTTTTTTCTTTTTTTTTTTAAAAAGAGAAAACTTATATCGCTCTACTACCGTGTGAAATTACTTGGCAACATGTAATTACTTTTAATATTAAAAATTTTATATCGCCAACTTTGAATTGCTTCTTCCAGCATCAGCTTATAGGAATATATCTTTGAATGCTTATTTTTTTCAACTGTTAAGATATATGTTATGCATGTTAGTTATCAGCATTATTAAAGAAAATAATAAAATTAATAGCCTAGTTTTCTAAATTAAGTCTAATATATCTACTATTTTTGTATTTTTACTTATAATTGGAATAAAAAAATTAAAATAAACTAGAGAGTCATAGCAATTTAGGTCTCCTTTATTTCTCTAATAAATAGTAATTTTTAATTTATAATACTTAATCTTTTTTATAATGCCATATTTTCGATTTGTTTTTAATTTGAAAATACTTCGCTTAGTTATTTCTTTGCAGATCATAATAAAATGAAAAAAAAAAACTTAATTTGATAAATAGCAATATGGATTAACAGGTTATTGTGAAATGTGATTTATCAAAATAAATTTTTAAATTAGTTCTTTCAAATAAAAATATATGCTAATGAGGTAAAATATCAAGGTGCACATTAATCACAGCTTATTTCTAGCATATTCACATTTAATAAGGATTCTATTTGTAAATAAGATAATCTCTATAATTTTAAATTATTTTTAATAAAAAATATTTCTTTTTATAAATTTGTTATATAAAGAAGTCATTAAAGATTTCTTTTCATAATTTAATGTTTTAATATAAAACATACAACACATCCTAAAATATCTTTAAGTCTCATAAAGATTTCTTAATAAAAAGGATTTTTTTAGACTATTTCTGTGCAAACAAAATCTTATATCTATGTAAACGATTCATGAATGGCCTTATATAAATGAAAGATTCATTAAACATGATGACTTTAATGAGTTTTTCATTAATAACTACTTTTACCAATCAAATTTGCACTTTGTAGAAAGTTTTCTTACTTAGAATGAATTGGATATTTTTGTCACAGAATGTTCCGTTATGAGAAAAATGATTGCATCAGACGCTTTTCCACTAAATCTTCAACTATCGTCACGTTGTCAAACATCGAATTGATTTTTTTTTCATTCACATGTTTTTCACGTGTTTTCGTTTATTTTAGATTAAAAAAGGGATACAAAAAGCAGCTTATATATTTATCACCTAACGCGTGATTCATCATTCCTTTTTTTTTATTTATTAACTTATTTGGTTTGTGACGATTTTAGTTATTGCATTTGATATCTTTTTAATTTATCGTTTGATTTTTAATTATTTAGATTTTTTTTTATTTTTACAAATTCGAGATATCAAGAGAATTCGAATTGTTGAGTAAATGCTGTTTGCTTGTTTTTAGATAAGAGTATAGTAGATAGCTTGTATCTGTAAATTATTTAATCAATATTTCATTCTATTTGTAGCTTGTTTCAAATTATTTATTGTTTTTATCATTGCAGGTGAGACAGAAGAAGGCAATCAGATTCATACCGTCACTCAACTTCCCTCAAATCAAATTTATTTGAGAAAATTCGGAGGCGAAACGTTAGTGCTAGCGAAAGAGCGCCTAGCAGCTGGTACTATCCTAGGGACATATAAGGGTGATTTACGGGAACCTGAAGATAAAGAGGATAAGGAATTCTTAAAAGTAATTGTTAATATTGTTTTCAAAAATTTGATCTACCAGTTTAAACCTTAGGTGACTTATAAATCTAATATATAATTAATATGTATTTGAATAACAAAAAGGAGTTATTATATATTTCTTTGTGATGAAATTTATTTTAAATTTAATCAATTAAAAATAATATAAAAATGCATACATAAATTTAAAATACTTTTCTAGTAAATTATTGGAATAATATAAGTTAAATATTTTTCATTTTTGATTTGCTATAGATTTTTTTTTACACAATATATTTTAAAAATGTCAAGTTTTAAATTTGGTGCTGCCATCTATTAGCAGTACTTTAAGCTAATACTTTGTCTTGCAGGTAAACCGTTACGACGGTGGTTCTCCGGTTCACGTGATGCTTGAAAATGAAGGCCATTGGTTGAAGTTGATGAGAAACGCGATTGTACCCACGGATGCAAATATTTGCCTTCGAATTTCAGGTAAAATAAATTGAGAATAATATTTAAATACATGAGAATATTATATAAAATTGTGCCCGAGAAAAAATATAATTTTTAATTATTTTTCTCTTAAGACAAATAATTTCTTTTACTGTCAATAATTTGCTTCTATATATACCATAATATATTGAAATACGAATATATTTAAATCCCTGAAATAGTAAGTATAAAAGAGTATATTTTTTATGTAAGTTTTACATCTTTTAATTAATAAAAAATTAATACAGAGTTAATTATAGAAAATAAAAATTTACTAAACTTCTACTTTACTTTCTAAAATATATTTGTCAGGTTTTTCTTTTATTATCTCATTTAATTTTATCACTTTAAAATAAATCTCATATTTGCATGTAACGAATATTTTTTAGTTTATCTGTGTTTCAGGTACTTGAATTTTCATTGTAATTATACCTTTATATAAGAATAAATTAAAATTGAGCGTTTCAAAAATATGTGGTTAATTATGAGTTTAATGCAGGACAAATTATTCATAATTATTGTTGTTAGTGAACTGTTTGTATAAAAAAAAGCATTTCAATTATCTTAGCTATAAATTATAGAATTATTTTCCTAATATGAAAATTGAATTATCTATGAAATGTTTTTTATGATTTTCATTAAAATATTGTCATAATAGAAGTGAAATACATTTTCAGATTAAATATGAGTCTATTGTTTTGAACTATTAGAGTAATACATTTCATCAAAAATTGAATTTGAAACAGTGTTTAAATTTTCCGTGTTTTAAGTACTAGCTTTAAAGAAGAGTATAAAATCACATTGAAGTTTTAATGCGTGTTATATTGTTCATAATGAATCAATATAATTATACTATAATGCGTATCTAAATATATTGTGGTACATATTTCAGTTTATTGTACATATTAAGGTCATATTACTAAATATAAAACTCCATAAGTTTGCATTTCTCTCTCTCTCAATATATATATATATATATATATATATATATATATATATATATATATATATATATATATATATATAT
>JAPDSC010094412.1:0-25115 GCA_026290005.1 Latrodectus geometricus | reverse complement strand
ATATATATATATATATATATATATATATATATATATATATATAATATAATTACAAATTGATTTCAAATTTTCATACTTGTGTTTATTCTTTCTTCCTTTATCATCAAAAGCAAACACTTTATATGAATAACATATTACTATTAAATCAATGTATCTGGGTTAAAACATAATACAACACATATAACTGGAATTGATTTCTGCATGTATCAAAGTTGTCATCCATTTTATTGCTATAAGCATGTTTGACAAATGATTTTGCATTTTCATGATTGACTTCAGCATTACCTAGAAAAGAAGGATTCCTCTCTAGGTATTAAGAAACATAAGAAGTCTCATTAAATAGTTTATTAAAGCTAAAAATAAGCAAATTTTCAAAATTTTAAAAGATAATGGTATATTAAATCCAACATAGTAAAAAGTGCTTTCTGTTTTGCACACAATGAAAATTTTCAGTGACAGGATCAGGTTAAATAAATTTTTAAAGCACTGAAATATGTAGATTCTTTCTGATATACTTTCAGACTCTAGTTACAGAATCACTTAAGCTATTAAGTATTAAAATGTTAGCTTTGAGTATTAAAGTATTGAATTTCATTTTGAATGATATCTATTTATGATATGTTTCCGGTTATTTTTAATTTGCTTTATTTTTATTTTAATGTATACTATTTCTATTGGAAAAGTTTTCCAAATATTATCTCTTTGTATTTTCCTGGGCAACTATTAGGTAAATGCAATTGAATTTTTTCCAAAGTTATAAGTACATTCCACTTGTAAAGCTATTAAATGACAAATATATTTTATATTAGTCTCATAGTTTTTAAAGTAAAGTTGTTTGAAGTTTTCAAGACTGAATATTTTTAAATGTGTGATAAAGGTCAGTGAGAGTAATATCACCAAAATATAAATGAGAATTCTAATTTTCATTTTGGGATTGCATAAATTAGTCAAATAATTGGGAATATTATTTATTTATGTGGGAAAAAGAAAACATTTATTACCATGTATTTTTTTAAAAATAAACTGTTAACAATATCTTATTTATTTTTTCTTATGAATTACTATTCAATTTACAATTTGTTACTATCATTAATATTTATTGTTACATAATTATTTTCAGGAAAATGTATTCTTCTTTATTTTGCTTCTAAGGATTCTGCTAACATACCAGAACTCAATGACATGTATTTGGAAATTTAAAAATCAAAGAAAAATCATTTTTCATTCAAGCAAAATTATAGTAGCAAATGGCTATAAGCAAGATGTGTAAAACATTTAAATAAGTTGAATGAACTTTAGTTTAGTGAAAGAAATTTCCATAAATTATTTAAGATGAAATTGAAATATTATAAAAAGTTTGAAATTGTCATAAAGTAAAATCAAAATTAAGGTAACTAAATGTGACTGCAATAAAATTATTATCAAAATTAAGGTATCTAAATGTGACTGCAATATTATTAATTCAGAGTCCTATTTTAAATTTGAAAAAATTTATTAAGATGTTGAGCTAAAATATAATACATTTTGATTTAAAAATTAATGAAATTATGGTAGCATACATGAGTTGGTATGAATAAACCAAAAATAAATAAAAAGGAGACATTACCTGTAAGAAAAGTCATAGTTTGATCGTTAAACATTCATCTCAACAAAAATGAAACGTGGATAAAAATTTTTTTTTATTTTACTATAAAGAGTAAATATCCAAATCATTTCTGATCACTTTGTCTGATCAACAAATAATATTTCCTAATGAACAGCATCTTTTCTACTATTTGGTCACTTTTTACTCATGAGAACTAATTTTACCTGGATCCAGAGTGTTTAGAATAGATTCCATTCTTACAAGCATTTATATCAAAGGTTTGAGCCAAAACCACAAACTGTGGAATTGGAATCCAGAATGCTAACTGTTCAGCTACCAGCTTAATGACATTTCTAAAAACTCATCTTATATTTTTACAGTGATTTCTCAAATGTTAAATACCAATAATGTGCTTGAATTTTTTTTTTTTTTATTGAAATACATGTTATCTCTAACTTTTGTCCTATTCATAAATACAAAGTCAAAGAGTTATTATATTTTATTTTTCATGCCTGGATTCTTAGGATAATCCATCTATTTATCACCACAAGAGACAGAAGTGATAGCAACTTATATAGTGGGGCACCCGGTAGTTGTGACATAGTTGCTCCTAAAGTGTCTTGGTTATTTAGAAACAGGGAGCAAGCAGAAAACTTCCAGACTTGGCCTGCCATCCCCTGAGATATCATTTCACATGGAGGACATTGTGACCACAACATGTTTTATGTGCCATAGTTACCATTAGTGAACACTACAAATCTTTGAGTGGGCCAGGATTCAAACTCATTACCTTCTGTCAATGAGAGCGAATACCTTAACCAACCAGGCTACTACGGCCTCAACAAAGATTTATAATAGAATTTGTACAAAATTCAGTCATGTAAAGATAAAATATTTTTGTTTTAAACTTATTACCATTGCATAGAATTAATACTTTTCAGTTTTAGATACTCATTTATTAAATATTTGTTTGCAAATACTTTTTGCTTAGTAAATGGATGATAAAAACATTAGAAAAATTAAATGAGTGTAAAACTAAATTATATTTGGATGAGCAAACATTATCAACTGTTCAAAATTTCTGTTGAGTTTTATTATAAAGAGAAGCTTGGTAGAAAATACTTTCACCAGAGGTGTTTTGACTGTCGAAACCAATTAATATAGTAAAAAGAAAAATAAACTAAATTATTGTTAACAACAGTTGCAAACAAGTAAAAATTAATAAGCTCTTAGTATTTCTGTGGGTATTAGCTACTGTTCTATAGTTAATACCTACAATTCTGTAGGTATTTGTAGACATTTGCAGAAAATGTATACAAATAAAAATAAAAGATGTTCAGTTACTCTTTATACATTTCTAGGTAAAAACCTTTTGCTGTTTTATTTATTTTTTGCTTAATATATTTCTGTATGATGAAATCTGTTCTAAATGATGATTTTTTTTATTTTAGCTTAAAAGAACTTGATTATTATTCATTAATTGATATAGATTTTTTTTATTATCATTGAAACTGCTATAATGGCTAAAAGGCAACTTCATCACTGCAATCTAATAGCTTATGTCAGGGTGAATATATCTCAGTCCACATCTGAGAATTAACAAAGAATTATTGAGGTTGTTTAAATAATTTTTGTTAAAAGTAGCAAAACTATCTCTTCAGGGCAGTTATTATTTATATCAAGTTATTGATATGAGATAAAAAAAAAATTATGACTATTGTTGGAATTTCCATTGAATCAGTAACATTTAAAATAAAATTAGTTTCAGAATTATTTGCCTTGTTTGGTTGAGAGTTATTTGGGAGTGAATTATAAGGCCATGTATGACATGCTAATTTTGAAATACACATTCTCAGTAATTAGAATACACAATTATCCAAATATATAAAAGTATTTTAAGTAATAAGTATATCACAATACTCTTTTTAGATTGTTTCATTGGTTATTGAAGTGTAACATTATACTTAATTTTTTATCTTTAAATTTAGTATATTCCTCTTTTAGCTAATTAATTTTAAACTGTTAGCTATGTTTTTTAAATATTTTTAAGGCAATTATTTGACATTTAAGTAGATATTAATTAACAAAATCTTTATTTTAAAGATACTTTTAGGCATATGCTATAGTATTTTATTTAATTTAAATTATTTGTCTTATACTGTAAGAAAATTTTGCACATTTAAATAAAATTACTTAGAGTTTTAAATTTAAAATTTTCTTTGAAATTTGAGTACCTAATGCTTTAAACCAAATTCATGTGACAGCCATTACTTTAAAGTTTTTGAAGTCAAAGAATTATTTAATTATAGGTAATATATTATAACATAATTTAAAATAAATCCTTTACAACTACAAATATTTAATGAGATAATATCCGAATTATTTAGTTATGGGTATTTTTATAATATGAATTATACAAACTATATACTTTTAATTCTTACAATCACACGATTTAAAAAAATCATTTCATTAAATTTATTATGAATAATACAAGCATATAATACCTTATTACAACTATTTATATATGGGTATGAATATAAATTTAACTTTATTTTTACTAAACACACATTACTTTTACTAAACGCTACATGCATTAATGATAGTCAGTATTATGTATGAGCTGTGCTTGGACATTAATGTTGTGTATTTTTACCAGATCAAACAATTCATTTCATTAAATAACTTCATTTTTAGTAACCAACAGGCATACAAATTGTTTGAATAGCAAGATTCATATCTATGTCAGATGATGTGGGATTTGTGTGCCTTCTAGTATTAAAATCTTAAGGGGCTCTGTTGAAGTCTTACAAAAATGCTGTTTTATCTCATGGCCTTTAATTTATATAAATAATATTTTTTTCATATTTCAAGAATGACTGCTAAAATTTTAAACATAATCAATATAATAATAAGCTATTTTCTCTCATAAAAAATAATATTTAAGGAGAGGCTTTTCATTCTAATCTATGAGCAGCAAATTCATTGTTGAATCTCTGATTCACAACCAAAATTTATCTAAAGTTTTTCCTATTAAAAGTTGAGTTGTAGAAAGCTGAGCACAAAAGTAAAATTATTACACTCTTAAAATATTCTTCTTGATGTGAAAAATCAAATTTTAGGGGAAAGAACAATAACTTGATTATGGCATTGAAGGAAGTTTGAAGCTGATTCTTGAATAGAATAAGAAATTGCTTATCAAACTAAGATGAATGGAAATGAGCTATATAATCTATGGAAAAATCAGATAATGTTTAAGTGGTCGCCATCACATCAATCTTTTCAGATTGCAGTTAATAAAAACACTCCTGATTAAGTAGATTGTACCAAAAGTACATAAGTAATTGGGTAATTGACAAGTTTTAGTTGCCTTCTAATTTATTTCACAGTTTTAATGAAAAAAAATGTATTACATTTTTCTCAGTCTCTTTTTCTTCATTTTCTATTGTATTTTAATATAACTCCTCTGCAGTAAAGAAATGATGATACATTTGAAAATTGTTTCAACAATTCCATATTATTTAGATCCTTTCATTACAACAACCAGTGGTAAAATCCCTAATTCTTCCTATGCACTCTACATTATTTTGCTTCCAACATAACAATTGTTTAGTGTTGTTTAATCCGAATACAACATCAAAATTCAGCAAAAACTCTTCCCAGTTTTTTATCAAAAAGAATGTATTTCAAAATTTGTAATTAAAAATATGTTTTATTTTATTGCCAAGATTTGTAGACATAGAATCTTCAATATTTTCATTCAACCGTAACAGATGGGGATGGAATTACCTATTTAAAAATACCATTACTAAATAAGAGTAGTCTTGTTGTTGGCTGGAATTCTGCTCTCAGCAATGGAAGGATTGGAAAAATGTCTACTAAAAAAGTTCATGTTTATACGCTTAAGATTATTTATTTTTTATTAATGTAAGATTATTAATTAATTGTCACATGAGTACAATATGGCAGCTTGCTGAGAAGAGGGATTATAAGGCTTCTTATGAGAGAAAGAGCAAAGTGAACATTTTGATTTGTTTTTTTCTCAGTGGAAATCAAACTTACAAATAAGAATTATGCACCATCTATACACAAGATGACTGCTTCAAACAAATGCAATGTGATATTGCTAGAAATCAAAATAAAAATCTTAAAAGAAGTCCATAAAAACAGTGATGTAGCAGAGTTATTTAAAATCCCTAAAATCACATTATTAGGCATAATTAACTGCTGAGATTCAATTTTGAAAAAAGAAGAATTGAGTGTTAAACCTATCTAGAAATAGATCTTGTTATAGAAAATTTCAGAAGCTTGTAAATTATCTGAATGCTTAAATATAGTGCGATCAAAAATATTCTAATTGATGGAAATTTATTGAAGTTCAAAACAGCAGGATTTGCTCATCTAATGAACATTGGTAAATTACATTAAAAGTTCAGATGGATGGTTGTAGAAATTTAAAATAAGATACAGCTTTTCTTTCCAGATGCTTTGCAGGTAAAGCGATGCTGTCAACAATGAAGTGATCAAGAAATGGAAAGAAGAATACCAATATATTGGAAAGAAGAGACCTATATATTATGGAAAATTATGTTTCAGACTATATTTTTTGTACAGATAAGATAACTATTTTATAGGATGAAACCTAACAGAAATCTTGCAGTTTTGAACACAAAATTGTAAAGGGAGGAACAGCAAAGAAACAAAGAATCATGATTCTTTTGTGTGCAAATTGGTCTGGCACTAAAAAACTTTCATTCTTAGCAGTAGACAAATTGAAAAAGAAGAGGTGTTTTAAACATATCAAAACTTTACCAGTTACCTATGAAATAATTTTATATCATGGATGATGACACCTAGTATTTTCCATGAATAGTTACATTGCTTGGACAAGCAAATGACAGTTAAATACTGAAGCATTGTCCTAATAATAGATAACTGTAAAGCACATCCCCAAATGAAAAGTTCAAAGTCAATTATTGTAGAATGTTTTCCACCCAACGTTTCTTCAATTTTTCAGCCTCTAAATCAAAGGATCATTATTTTAATGTATTTACAGAAATTTAATTTTCTGAAGAATTGTTTCTGCATTGGAAAAGATGAAGGTTGCAACATGGATATTCTTAAGGCTTTGTACCCCTCGAAAGCAGCATGGAATGACATCATAGAAAATCGCATCAAGAATTGCTTCCACCATGCTGATTCTATAAAGCAACCAGAAATGGAATATATTGCTGAAATAATCTAAGATAAAAATTCAAAGGAAGAAGAGCAAATGCTTTCAGAAATTTTGAAAAAATTAAGTGTGGTGAAAATTTAATCTTATAAAAAATAAACTAATTTCCAGCTATTGCTTACAAGAAGAAATTGCATCAACACTAAATGAAGAAGGTGAACATATGGTGCTGACACTTCCAAAAACTGTTTGAAGTTCAGTTGAAACTTTAAAATGTTTTTTTTAAAAGACAAAAAAAAAAATAAAATAAATAATAATAAATAAAATAAAATAAATAACCGAATGTTATGTATCACCTTTAAATGAAATGGAAAATAATCTTTTGTAAAAAATCAATTTTACAGAAAAGACAACATCCATTCCCAATTTTTTTCTTTGGAAAAAAATGTTTTATTAGTACACTTTTTTTCTCATGTTTTAGAAATAATTTAATTGACAAAATTTTATTTTTGAGACAAAAGAATAATTTTGATATTTAACGGGAATCTCTTTAAAAAGTAGCATATTTTTCGGAACTTGTAAGCATGTATGCGTAAATTTTTTAAATTCTATCAAATATAGTGACCACTCATTATAAAGACTAGGCTGTAGAGATCTGTTATATCAACCTTTGACTGTATTTTCTCTTTTTTACTATAAGTCTAAAAATTTAAAAACATATTTTTTTAGTAACTGAATAATGATATTTTCTCAATGGTAAATATGCTAGTAATATTGAATGTACTTGAGAAGAAATTGGTTTTTTCTGCTTTAAAAATGATAAATTCTTAGCATCATATGTTACAATACTGTTATGGTGAAAGAGAAAGATTTATATTTAAAAATTGTATATATTATATATTGAGGAATAGTAATTTTGAATTATTTGTTATAAATGAAATTTGGAATGATATTGGAAACATACTGCTTAAGTTATTCCCTGCATTTCTTCATGAAAAACCTTCCCATAAATATTTTAATATCAAAAATAAAAAATGATTGTGTTAAGAACTGAAACTTTGAACAAAAATACAATTAATATTATGATTAAAGCAATGAAATTTACTAAAAATCAAAAGAAATCTAATTTTTTATGGTTAATTCATTTGTGTATAAGAAATGCTGTCTTTTATTTTTATATCAATACTTTAAAATTGAATACTGACTGAATTGACTAATTTGAAATTATTTAAATATTGACTATTTTAAAACTAAATTGTGACTAAACTTACTGGATAATTGTTATTTTCACTACCTTGATCATATCCAAATAAGGAGTAATTTTAAAAATTGTTGATTACTATTCTTGCAGACATATCAAAATTAAAGATCTTCATAAGCTTAGTTTTCACATATAAAGTTTAACATTTTAAAATGTGATAAATCAAAAATAAATAATTTTTGTTATAATTATGTTTAACCATGTTTCTTATAGGGCACTAATAATTTGTCTATGAGAGAAAAGGCCTTATTAAAGCAACATCTGAATAATCATCAAGTTGCTGTTCATCCTGAATATGCTCCAATATCTGAGCTTTATTTACATAAGACAGGCTTAAGAGGGAAAAAAGGAGTGGTATTTTATGCTGTAGTGGTTTTACTATTTGCCATAGCACTAATTAATTTAGCTGTAAGTTTTATTGTTTATTTTAAAACTTATTGGCTATATTTAATGACAGCCTACACGAGTAAATATTTGTATTATAAATTCCATAGTTCATTTGAAAGTATAAAACTTATGGATGCAAAATTGTAAATGATTGGATACTAGTTCTCTTTATCACACACTTTAATGAAATAGAGATACTTTAGAAAAAGCAGGTTGTTTTAATTATTTTATTAAATAATTAATATTTTTGCTAATAATTAGAACTATAATTTTATGTATTACTAGGGAAATTTGTCAAAATTCCCAAGTTCTGTTTTTAATTTTCACCCTGGATAGAATGATTAGATATGTATGTAAAATGTATAAATAGAAATAGTTGCTTCCCATTTTTTTCAATAGCAATGAGGGTTAATCTTTGTTTTTATTCTAAGGAATGCTGCCTTATCTTCTCATCCTAGTTAAATTCTCCATCATTATATTTTGATGCTGTTCTATGAATATATTCTAACAATGCAGACTGCTTTGAGGTTTTAGTGAAATCCGTAAGTTATTGAATCATGAAATCCACAAGAATATGGATGACTTCTGAAATAGTGACTTAATTTTTGTGTTAAACAGTAGAAAAATAGAAAGAATTTTTCATCACTGTTGGACACTGATGAAATCTAATGTAAATTCAAATGTTAATATTCTTACCTTAAAATAGACTTAAATTTTCTAATTACAAATATGTATTTAAATTTGTTTTTTAGTCTCAATCATTAAATAGATGGTAGATAAAAGTTGAGAACAAATCTAATGTGTATGGTTTTTTCCTTAAACTTATCAGAAAAATGATTGTAAAAAATTTTATTTAAATTTGTTTTCTATTCTTTCTTTTCGTATTTCAACTTTCACTTTGATCACAATACCATTATTATATCTTTAGTTGATAATGTAGTGTGAGTAAAAATATTTACTATCATTAGTATCAGTAATTTTATATAAATTAAACAAACTTTTGGTATATAATGATCTATGCTTAAACTTTACTAATAATCTATAAGTATAATAGCAATAACCATTTACTACTTGTTATTAGTTGGTAATTCTAGTAGTTAAATAAACATATTTATATTTGATCATTTCTAAAAGTGTCCTTTAAAAGGAATTTGGGTTTAAAGGGGAAATTAAAATTACTTTTTAAAACAACTCTGCATTATATTCAAAAACTTTTCACTATGATTCGAGAAAAATAGAGTCCTCTGTAATCCATAATTTTCTTACTTCATGTCATATGATTTTCTCCCTATGTAATTAGCATAATTATGTTCTTTATGTTTAGGGATCATAGTGGAGTACATCCTAATTATGCAGTGGTGTTGTAAAACATTAAAACACTCATTATGTATGATTTACATAATTATTTTTTCATTACTAGTGGCAATAGTCACATATTGGTAAAAAGATAATTTAAAAAATTCTGAATCACCTATGTAATAGATTAGAATTGCAGGATTAATCTTTCATTTTAAATGTCCATCATCCAAACTGACATTTTCTCCTATGAATACTTAAAATTTTACCATTTTTGTATTTTGAGGCTTTATTCTTCTATTGAAATCATATTATTTTTATCCACATTTAGGAATGGAATTGTATTTTCTTGCAGAAAAGAAATTTGTTCTTCATCCTTCACTTAAGAAAATATATCAAAAATATCTAGCACAACATTTGTTAAAATTATCAATTTATTTTTTAAACTTGACTTTAATTTTCATTTTAATATTATATCTATTCTTAATTAGAAAAATTAATATATCTAATCTTAAATTTTGTACACTTTCCTAGTTTTAGAGCAAAAAATAGGTTTTTTTTATATTCTAAAATTTGTAATCAAGCATATATAAAAATGTACAGAGATTAAAAATTTTAATTAAATGTTTACTTTTACCAGTCTGTATATTTTTTAAGAAAAATCAGGATTGTTATTAATTATGATTTATAATTAGAAATAGCAATGCAAAATTACACATAATCTTCATTAATATAAAATTTTAATTCTTGTTTTAAATTTTGATTCAAATATTTGTAATAGCATAATAATTTTGTTTAACAATTTGTTAACTGAAGAATATGATTCCTCAAAAAACTAGAAATATTTCTATTGATTTGCAATCTATGTTATAGAGGCCTTGTACTATTATCCCCCATTTCTAAATAACACATGGAGTTTTGTGAGGAACTGATGCTATATTTCATGAATTAACATTAATTAAAAATTAAATCAATATTGAGAATAGTTAAAAATTTACATATCTATTATGTATGTCTTGCTAATTTACGAGTGGTGCTCTTGAGTAAAAAGTATTTAGAAAGATTTTTGGGCCATTTCAAATAAGTAGTAATTGTTGGAGAATAAAAACTAATAATGAACTAGATGCTCATATGAAACACAAAAGTATAATCAAATTTATCTAGGCATAGCGACTAGGACAAATTGAAAGATCACATTACAACTGAGTGGCAAAGATCTTACACTGGAAACCCATATGCAGAAGTAGACCTGAGAAAGAGTGGATGAATGATATCTTGATGGACCTAAAATCTTTAAAGATTTCCAAATCGAAAATCAAAGGAACAGTGCTGTCTGGAGATACATTTTATAGCAGGTTAAGGCCCATTCTGTGTTGTAATACTGATAAAGATGACAAAGGGTTTTGTTATCTCGGTTCTGTCATAAACATTTTATTTATGCATTTGTCTTTGAATTGTATAGGTCGATTCTTCATTCTGTAGAGGTACATTCAGCCCATTGTTTTGCTTGCAGTCTTTCTGCTGAGCTGGTATCTGAATGATTAGCATTCAGTTCAAAAGTTAGTGGGTTCCAATCCCATCTCAGGCTTAGATGTTTATAATGATTTAGTATCCACTTCAAACTATCCTATTTAACCCTTGTGGGCAGAAAGTGACAGTTGAGCAATAAACCAACCAACTAATTTGTAGTCTTCCTGATAGTGAGAAAATTTTTCTTAATGTTTGCATGTTCTTTTAGTATGAGTTTCTTTCCACAGTTGTCTCACAAATATTGTTTTGCCATAATCATTATATGAAACTATGGACCTTTGACATTGTTGGTTTGCTATTGTGGTTACCATGGACTGACCAGATGGGTTCCCACTACTTGCCCTCTTTGGAAGACAGACACATCTCTCATTTTAGCTTCACCTTAAATAAAACTAACCAATGATATGTAATACAGACATAGGGAAATTTATTGGGGGGGACAATGTTATTTTGGCTTGGTCACATTGAGATATCAACTGATAATCATGTGGCAAAATTCTTATACTGGAAGCCAATATACAACAGACCTAGGGAAAACCAAAAAGAAGATGCTTAAATGATGTGCTGAATGACCTAAAATGTTTGAAGATAACCGACTCGAGACAGAGCTGTCTGGAAAGAGATTGTGTGGAAGGCTAGGGTCTATCCTGGACTGTAAAGTCAATCAAGAAGAAGAAGATGTATAATACAATTGCACACACCCTTGAGGCTATAGATAGAATGAAGTACAAAAAACTGGTAGTAACATATTTTATTTAATCTTATACTGTTACACATGGAAGTCACTGTTTCCAGTGAAGGTTTTCCATTATTTTTGACAACCCCTATACATATATGTGTATGTATGTCTAATATATATATATATATATATATATATAGTTTTCTTTATTGCATTTCTGCTAAGTTGAAAAGATTTACCCCAGTATTCACCATTAACTTATTAACTTTGACCAAAAGATTAACCACTATTTCAATAACCACCTGGTAGCAACCTGAACTGGAGAACTAAAAATGGTATTCACCATAAAAATGATAGTGAATGTAACTGAACCAATGGTAATTCAACCTATAAGTCAAATGTAATCGCTCATTGGTCAAATTAATCACATGATGAAAATGTCATGATCACTTATTGCATATATGAACTTCACATGTGCAGTCTGGCTTAACTTTTCCATAAAGGAAGGTTCGGTTTTTGAATTTCAAGGCAGATTTCTGCTTCAATTACTACTTTTGAAGTTGGTGGTGAATACCTTTTCAGCTTTGTCTCGGTGTTTTCCTTGTACCTATCTTACTCTTTATATAATTATTATTATTATTAAATTATTTTTAATATTAAGTATAAGAAATTTTTTAATGTCAACTTCATATTAATTTTGTGGCTAAACTTTGGTTTAAAAAGATTCTTTTTAGTTAATTTTGATTGAATTTATTGAAAATATTTTATCAATGACAAAAACGCCTTTGCATATAAAAAATTTCACTTTGTGTAAAAATTAAATGTCTTTATTTAATAACTTATTCTCAGAATGAATATAAAAATTAAATGTTTTTATCTAACAACTTGTTTTTAGAATTATTTTTGAAAACAATATATAAACATATTTCCATAAATGTAAAATATAAATTTTACGATCTACTTTGTATTTTGCATAAACATTACTGCAAAAATTTAAGGCTTGTATTTTATTTTGAAAATGCTAAATGTAGAATAATTGTATATAGTTATTGTATAAGTTTATTATTACAGGTTATTGTTGTACTTTTGAGTGTTCTTCGCATTGGTTATGGAATGGAAAGCATGGAATTTATTCGATTTGGAAGATTACTACGATTCTTAAATCGTGCTGATATGGGAACCATTGTACCAGATTCTGGAATGATTGGTGGTTTCTCTAATAATAACTTGCCTATAATTGGAGATAATAAACCTGTACATCAAATTATTTTTGTAGATACATTTACTTCCTATTCAGACTTCTACTAAATTTTCAGATTTATAATCAAAATTTTCGCAAAAAAATTTTGATTATAAATCTGAAAATTTAGTAAACTATTTAATGTACTAGTTTAACTGAATAAAATGTTTTAAATTTTAATATGCAATGAAAATAAAATTATTTAAAGTGCAATGAAACATTTATTTTTAATTTTTTATAATAATTATGCCTACAGGGTTTTAAGTAAAATCAGTTTTTTATGAATATATCTTTTTTTAATATGATTAATATTTCAATATCTGTATTATCTATATGACTTGATGAAAAATTGATATGCCAGTAAAAAAAATTTTATAGACTTCTTATCTTAAATTGCATATAAGAATGAAATTACAAATTGATGAAAAAAGAATTTTTTTCTCAATTACAAAGTAAAGGTTTGCTTAAAATTTAAATGCAGAATTTCATTAAAGTTTGTTCACAAAACTTCTTTAGAAAAACTTAATTCAGTTTCTAAAGCATTAAACGTGTGGACCAAATCAAATCAAATTCTCCATGATGAAAACATAATTTCTTATAAAAGAAGCAAGTTATTAAATAGAAATATCCATTTTATCAACTTAAATTATAATGTTTAAAATTATTTGCTAGATCTATACTTAATTTTAAAAGGAGTCAATAGGTAGTACCTTTAGGTCCTTTTTTGGCGGTCTTAGGGGCAGTGTCTTGTACCATCCTTGGAGATGATCCTTTCTCGCCTTTGTTGTTTTTGCTTGGGTTTCTCTACCCAAGTGCCCTCAGCGATTTTTTTCTCTTTAATGAGTGTCTTTGATGGCAGTTTATACATAGTAAAGAAAAAATATTATTTTGAGATCAAGCTGGTTTAAATCAAGGAAACAAAAAAATTTGATATCTTTCATTTGAGGCTCAATTTTACTATTCTTTATATGTAAATTTATTTAAAGTGAGTGATGCAAAAATCATTTTAAATGTAAGTGTAGTTCCACCAAATAGACAGCTTAATATTTAAAGCAGGCAATTGAGATTCTGTTGCAAATTAATTTAAAGCATAATAATTTACCTTTTCAAAAATTTATTTTCCAGCAACATATGTTAGAGAAACTGTTCAAATAAGAGTATGAGGGATAAATATAGATGAGAGAGAGAGAGTAGCATTGTAATAGCTATGTTTTAACTTCGCAGAAAAAACTTTTTTTTTTAACTTGGTACAAAGTATGACATTTTAAAACAACTGTATATAAGTAGTAATTTTTACTGTGAGCAAAAAAGTTTATATTATTTTGAATATAATTCCAATAAATGAAATAGTTTTAATGCTCTTAGTGGTTTTAATTCTGGTGGTTAAGTATTTCAACAGTACAATCATAGAGAGTTAGTTATTAAAATTGCTGCAAATGTAAAAAATCCTAATGGTTTCAAATCCTATATTATTTCTACCTAAAAAAGTAAATAATTCCTTGTAAAGTTAATTAAAATGTCATTTGTAATGAAATCTGTTTCAATTATAAAATAAAAAATGTATCTTAAAAATAGTAGTTATTTGAAACATTTATATATATATGCATGAAATTTTATAATTTATGTCTAATTAATCATATCGTTTAAGTTCCTTAGGTAATTGTTAATAATTAATGTGCATCCTTTTTTGCATTTATCAAAATATCTATATATTTGTAATTTTCATTTTTTTAATAGTATTTGGATCCATTACATTAATCAAAGATATATATGATTTCAAATCTTAAAGATCTCTAACATTCATACTTTTCAGATAATTTTTCGAGCTGGACATCATATTATCTCTGATAAACCTGGTCCCAGTATGGAAATTCATCATGATCACACAATTATATCGGGAATAAAAGAATTTTCTCTACAAAATCCTTCATCTGGAAAAACTATATTTTCCACAGACTATAAAGATTTTAAATTACCTACTGGTGTTTCTCATCTTAGTGTTAAAGAAGCTCATGTTTCTCGGGTATATTAATTTTGCTAATTTAGATGTATGCATTTTTTATATTAATTATTTTCCTTGTTAGTGAACAAAGTCAATGGTTTCTTACATTTTTATATATTAATATATTCTTTATTTATAGCATTAAGTGATATTCAAAACATTAGTAATGTACTTGATATTAAAATGTATAAAATTTGGCTTTTAAATAATGCATTCAAATTTTTCTGTTATTAGTGTTTAATTTAAACAAAATTAAATATCATCTTATAATTGAAGAATATATTCTTTTGCATGATATGGTTGGTAAAAATAAAATATGATTGAATGATATAAAAATCAATAAGACTAAATTATGATTAAAATCCTTTCCTTTTGATCATATCGTGCTCATGTAAAAAGTGTATCAGTTATTCTCTTAAAAAGATATTTTTTTCTTGATTTTAAATATCTATTATAAAATGTAAATTTTTATTTCTGTGTATATGATGTTGATGAATAAGATTACAAACACAATGAGATATATAATGATTTTATACATTTTATAAAATTTATGTGGAGAAAAACTATTTTCGTCAGGTTAAGAACTTTTTTTTAATATTAATGTACAACATATCAATATTAAAAGATCAAAAATATTTTTAATTTAAATTTCACATATATATATTACATATTTTAAATTAAAAATACTTAAAAAGTATTTTTAATTTAAAAAATAAGGTACACTTAAGTTTTTAAATGTATTTATTAATACACATTTCAAGATTTTTATAAATTATAAAATAAAAATCTTGCAGTTTACCTTGAAGAGTAAATAATTTAACTGTTGCAATTATATTTATTTGCAAAAGTTTCTGAGGCATTTTTTTTAAATTGTAATTTTATCAAACAACAAAGAAATTTCTAATAAGTAGTGAGAAATGTGGTATTTAATTTATAGAGTGTATGTAAATATTCATGGTAAAATTAGTAAATTATATTAAATTTTTAATATGTGCTGAAAATTTATTTTAAATGTTAATAAGAATTAAGTTATTGTTTAAATTTTTACACAAGTCATGCAAGTAAGATTTTCCTGTGCTAAATCATGTACTGAAATCTATCTATCTTTAAATCACAACATTTGTGAATAAAACATGGTTAATTTCACAAATGAATTTTAATTTATGAAATGTTTTCGCTAACTGAGTTTCATTTAAAACAAATATGTAAATTTAAATCCATATTATTTGAAAAGAATCTCAAAGTGACAATAATGTAAAAAATGGGATACAAAAAATTTGTAATGGAGTTTTTCAGTAGTAGAAATTTTCTTAATTTATGTAATAAATGTCTTATAAAAGAACTAAATTTAGTGTTTAAGTTTTCTAAGAATATTTAAAAATGTTTTTGAAATATTAATAAAAAGGGGAATATGAATAAAAAAAATTGCTTTTGTTGATTAAATTTTCGGAAAAAAAAAAAAAATTTCAAAGTAGCTAAACATTTTCTTAGTTAAAATCTACTGTTTGTTTCCTTTTCATGCATTTTCGTAAATAATTTCAAAAAATTTATTTTTGTTTGTATCTGATATTCTATTTTATTATTTTTTTTAGAAAGTCTCAATTTCAGTTTATGTCGAGCATTATTTACCAAAGAAATATTTAAGATTGTGTTATAAATGAGGCAGAGTTAGAGGCATATATGACATTAATGGTTCATTTTCATAATAATTTGAAAGGGATATTTCTCATGATTCTTACACGACTTTTAAAGTTAGGCATAAAGATGTCCTGTGTGATGATTCCATATAGACAGAGATGTGCAATAGAGAAAATGTTTATTGTGTTTAGTATAATAGATATACTTATTTGATTGTTAAATATTCTATTTTATTTATATAATTAATTGTTTTTACCTATTACTTTTTACTATTACTGTAAGACAGATTTGCTTGCTGATTTTTTGATTGAAAAATAAATTAGTTTGTTTTTATAGATTGTTAGCAAAAAAAATGAATCACTTGAAATCTCATCTCCTTACCAAATAAAATTAAAAGGCAATGAAGGACTTAATATGGATGGAAAAGAAATTGTTTGGATTACTGGAGTTGATCTTTATTTAAAAAGTGTGGTATGTAGATGTTTTTAATTAAGAAGTCTGTTTTTACTCAAGTTTCTTGTTATGAAATAGTAAATAAATTTATCTTATTTTTTTGTTTCATTAAATTTTTGCTGATTTGTTTACATATATTTTATAACAATTTTACATGAGTATTTAATTAATTAAAGAACTTTTTTGTGCAGTCTCAAATAAGTTACAAGCAGTTAATCAAGCAAATTTATTCTAACTAGTTATAATTTTCCTTATTAAAGCTCATGGAAAAATCTTGTAAAAAATAAGAAATTTTGGCTACTAAATTGTCTTTTTAGGTAATTTACCAAATTTAGAGGATGTGTAACCAATAAAGTTTAGAGCATTATTGCTGACTTTTTTAACACAAACAATAATTCTGACAGTCCTTGCTAAAAAATGATTCATTTATTTGAGAGAAAGTTACCTAACCTTCTGGTATGAATTCCATCTCTTCCATTGCAAGTATTCATTTGTTTTGATCCTAGAAAATTTTAGTTTAAAACAATTTGTGTCATTATATGCTCAAGTTGCTATTGTAATGTTAAACAACTTCCTTTCTCAATACCAAAGATCATTTTATAGAATATGTAAGATGAATCTTTGTGGATCACAATGTATAATATTTAGTTTGAGACAGTTCAGATGTTCAAACACAGTTGTAGAATCCCTTATGAGTGCATCTAGTTTTAAGTCCCACTTTAACGATTTTTTTTTAGTCCACTTGGATCCAGTAGTCTGAATTATTTACTTTTGATAATATACTTACTAATATATAAGCTTATTTTGACATATTTGACATTGTCACACAGGAGGATCAAAGTTCTTATTGTTAAATTTGAGCCATTAACTTTTAACTATTGTTCATTTAGAAAAATCTCATGTTTATGTAAAATATTCACTTTGGTAGCAGTTATATCATTCTTTGTTTTTTTTTTTTTGTTGCTAATTGTTTTAAAAGCTTTTACAGCCTGATCAAAGTAGTCAAGTG
Organism: Latrodectus geometricus; assembly: GCA_026290005.1. Taxonomy (NCBI): domain Eukaryota; kingdom Metazoa; phylum Arthropoda; class Arachnida; order Araneae; family Theridiidae; genus Latrodectus; species Latrodectus geometricus. The sequence goes on along the minus strand of JAPDSC010094412.1, from coordinate 6,865 downwards.
AATGTTCCTCTATGGCTTTTTTGAAAGAAGTGTTGACTGAAAAAGGGTTGAAACTTCAAATCAAGTTTTTTGGTCCCACTCACATTTTGTAGAGTCCCATCATTATTTTTTTGATGTTCTCTGTATTTTTAGGCTTGAAGGAGTATTCCCTAAGGTCTCAGTGGGCTACCTAACAACAATTGATCTTTGTCTTGCTGAAGGTTGCTTGAATCTTGCTTCTATGTAACAGCAATATGAAGTTTTGCTTAGATCCTTGGGCAGCTGTTCACAGCACTATTGCCTTTCATCCACCTGAACCACCCAACAACTTGTACCTAACATTTTGGATTGAGATATTTCTTTCTTATCTGACATATCAACATATCCTACAGTTATGGTACATTGTCTTATTAGTTCTTAAGTGCAAAATTGGTTTTTGAACTGCAAAAGAAATAAAACTAACCACTGTTACTGCTTCTTCCAGGAACTCAAAAATTGATGCACCACATGTACAGCTCCTAGGCTGCTAGTTTACACTCACCACTTTCAGACAATTTTCAGGTTCATGGAATGGATTTTTTTTAGCTGTTGTTTATAATCTAAGAACGATTTTTATTAGACAAATATATTAAACTATGATAATTATTAAAAATGATTTCCTTGGTGGTCCAGTTTTAACATATTGCATAAAACATGTCAAAGTTAGTAATTTTTATATTATTTGATTTTACACAAAATTACTTTTAAACAATATTGTACAGATTAAAATTTTTAAATTACCATACTTTCCGGTATATAATTCGCAACATTGTATTATCCAAAAACCTTTTTTTTTTGTTGTTGAAAAAAAAGGTGTCGTATAATATGCAGCAATTTTTCCAGTGACAGGTCAAAAAAATGTACTGCTAATAAGATGGCACAAAACATACACTGCATGATTAAAAATATGATAAATTTTACAGAGAAAGCTTTCTGAAAAATATCTGTTTGAATCCACCTCATCTCAAAATGCAATAAACTGAAATGAAAGTACGAGATTGATCAAAAACAATAATTCTGAAAAGATTTTATTAAAACTTATCTATTAGTTTTTAATATTTTTTAAAACCAGGTTAGATATATTTTAAAAATAAAATATATTTGTTTCATTGATAGTTAAATAAAAGAAATGGATTATTTTCGAACTGCACATTGGATACATTTCTTCTTTTGTACCACATATGCTTTATTTTTCATATTATATAAACATGTTTGTCGCCATTTTGTATTTGCCTTTCCTGAAGCTTTCAGTTTAAAATCAGCTGTGTAACTTAAATGTGTTTGCTTCCACATGAGGATATATGAATTTAAATATTTTCAAAATAAAACAGCTCACGTCAAGACAAAATGGGGAATGATATTAGCCTATTGCAGGAACTGAATTCGCACTTGAACTTAATTGGACAAAACTGATTACAGTAAAAATAAGTCAACCGAGTCATGTCACCATCTGTTATTTATTTTATGAAACATAAACAACATTTCTTTCAAAACTTTATTCTAAGGTTTTCTGATATGGTATGTTTTTATTTATGAGATTATCTGCAGTGGCATATAATTTGCACAATGAAATTTAAAACCTTTTTAATGCATTATCTATGGATTGTATACAGAAAAATATGGTACTTAGTGTTTATTCCAACATAATCAAAACTCTTGTGTTAGAAAATGTAACCAATTGTCTGCATGACTTTAGTTTATTATCACAGTTGTATGATAATACAGACATAACTCTAAAATAAATATACTTTTGTTGCTCTTGTAAGTTTATGATATTTTCTTTGTTTACAATATATATTAACATCCATACTCTAGCAATGTGTTTTTTTTTTTTCCCCTCCTCTCTCTGTAATAGAAATTAATTACGTTGTAACAATCAACATTTAACAAAGAAACGCCTCTGTCAATGTTAATTTCAAAGTCGAATATCAAATTGAATGAATTTATTTTTGCCAAAAGAATATTAGCTTGAGGCTTTGGTTTACTGTAAACAACATAAGAATAAAATGGTTTGAATCCATAAATAAAGAATCAATAAACAATCAATTCTGTGTCTACAATAAATTTATTTTATATTGAATTTTCTGTCTAAAAAAGCTTTTTAAATATCAAAAATATCTTTGTATTGACTAAAAAAATTTTTATTTCATAATGAATGGAATATTTATAAATATACGATCTTGTGTTCAAACATTTTTCAGTCAATGCAGTTATTGGATTTTATTTGTAATGAAATAAATCAATTGTTATACTCTTATTATTGGAATAAATATTCTTAGTATTTATTGAAATTGCCCTCATTTCCATTTACTAAAAATATGCAATAAATGCTACATCTCTCAAATACATTGTAATTAAATACGTTTGATCAAATGATAAAAGGTTAAATCAAATGGGAATAATTCAAATTATTCTCTGAATAATGTCAAAATACATATTTGTATAAAATTGTTCTGTGTACAATTTGACATGAACATCAAAATAATAATGGGTTTATTTGATTATTTAGGAAAAAGTGTCTAGTTGATTCATAGTACTGGAAAATAATATTACATCATAAATAATTATTAGTATTTATTAATGATTTCCATTTATGGGGAAAATTTAAATGCTTTGCAGATAGTTTATTTGAAAATATTAAAATGATTTTCTTGTTTATAAAAGTTATTAAATGTATTTGTTTTGGAATTTAATTTTCATAGTGTTTTCCTATAAATGTCACAAATTTGAATAATTTTTTATGGAAAGTGAACTCATTTTATTGTTATAACCAAATAGTTGTTTAATTTAAATAAACAACATTATGAGTGAGCATATTATTTAGTTTTCTAATTACTGCCCCGAATAGGTATTTCACACATTTTATACAAAATTTATATAAATATTTTTTGAGTCTAAGGAATATTGTTTTTATGTTTGACATGCCTGTTTTAATATTAGAATTATTATTAACTAGCTTTTTTTACCAGGAAAATATTATATATACATGAAATGTTCTACATTTGCTATTAATTTATTTCAGTGTTATTGTAAAACTTCATATAACTGGTCTGCAAATATATTTAAAGTATTAATCTACTTAATTAATGTAACTAAAACTTTTAGAAGAATTTATTTTTAAAGATTCAGATTTTAAAGATAATTTTTCTTAAGTTTTCTTGAAAAATATTAATTTATGTTTATATATGTTACAGTAAAAATGATAAATTGGTGATTGTTTAAAATTATCAGTGATTATACATAATCACCATTAAATTTGGTAGATAAATTATCTCATATTTATCAAATTTACTGGTTAGTTTATAAAATTCCCAACTAGTAATGGGGAATGTGATAAATTAGGACTATTTTATGGAAACAAACAAAACCCATATTCTATGGGGAAAAAATCATTTATTTGCATTTACATGCAAGTTTACTTCTTTAGACTTATTAGATTGTTTTAGAATTACAAAGCTTATCAGATTTTTTACATTTGCACCTATCATCATAATCACCACTAAATTTGGGAAATATTGCAATGCACATAAAAAAGCAAACTGCAGTTACATATATAAAACAAACTAAGCCCATATTCTAGAGAAAAAAAAAATCTTTTTTGAAATAACATTAAATTCTATAACTACAAATTACTAAACATTTAAAGTTTACTTATTTAACCCCTTCGTGCCGACTGTCATGTCTATGTAGCAGCAACGAACACACTCACTTCCCAGCCGACACGCAGGCGTGCCAGAGCGTTTTCCCATTCAGCCCGACTGTCATGTATTTGTGCCAGTGTCCTGGAACATTTTAAAAACTATGATTTCTGCCACAAGGTGGCACTGTATGTTCATATGGTTACAGATACATGTACATTAGACCTTCTACTAAAAATGAGAGAAGCATGACTCACATACATTTGTTTTTGATTATATAAACAAAAGGAGAAATAAATGTTTCCGAATGACGTGCTTTATGACATCTCTTTAAATTTGCACGTGGTAGTTTATTGTAAGTATAGAAGTTTTATTTTCGCTAAAGCGTTGGGTATTTCGGTTTGCAGTTCAGTTTTAGAAAAAAATTAGATATTGTTATACATGAATTCTTTCTGTTTTTACCGTTGCAATGTCCAAGCGTCGAAAATGTTTAACAGAGCATGAAATAGCAGAAATGATGCAAAATATTTCAGATATTGATTCCGAAACAGATTCTGATAATAGTGATACTATGATATATTCTGATCATAAAGAATCTGGCGTTGATACTTCGGAAATTTCGTGGATTTAGGCTTAATAGCAAAAAAAGCTCCTGGCCCTGGACAGACGCTCGCGTCAGATATTGACCTCCGCGATAAGCGCGCGTTTGCGCTACTCATCGTGAAGGGGTTAAGCATATTAGACTATTATGACATTTAGAATTACAAAGTTTGCCAGATTTTTTACATTTGCACTTATTAGACTCGCATTGTCCCTTACAAACACATCACTGATAGAAATGTCTTTGGAATGCATTCTCGAAGTGATATCGCAAGATCTGGAACATTGTCAAGCAAAATAAATTTTTCTTCACAAATTGAGAATTGATTTCTGGTATACAATTATGAAAGTCTTTTTTGTGTCATTCCTAACTGTTAAAATTCTTCATTTTGAACATCTAATATCAACGCTAATAAATTTTGAGGATTACTTCTTGCTCTGTCAACAACTGGTGTTCGTAGTTTCACTGTGTCACCAACTTTACCAACAGGAAATTTAAAATTTGAAACGTTCAACATTTCCTTTGTTTGTAATTCTAAACTTTCTTTAGCACTTATTCTGTGTTTTCATACTTGCTCTTACCTATATAAAATATCTGTCTGGATTAGGGTAACCGCTTCTTCATTCTCTTTCTAAGTCTTCAAAGTACACGAAAAGTCTTCCTGTACGGAAAAGATAAGTTTTTGAACATTGCCTACTTTCATTACATCATACCTTTTCAGTCTCTATTTTTTCGTTTTTTTCCTACTACTTTTGTTTTTACTATTATTCACTTTTTTTTTTTTTTTTTTTTAACAAATCATCACATCTTTCTTTCTTTTGAAAACCACTGTTTGTTTTCTTAGTACCCATAATATGAAGTAATTTGGAATTAAAAGGCTCAATCATACCATCTATTATTAAATGTTTTATTTTTTTATGAGAGTGTAGCGAAAAAACATCTACATGCAAAGAAGTGAGAACTACTTCTGAAAGCATATGGTTGTCACATGTTGATAGAAGCTGAGAAGTTGCACAAACTGAGCGAATTTTAGTTATGTTAGAGATTTTTATCACATTCTACATTATGAGTTCAGTATTTCATAAAATAACTGGTAAATTTGATAAATATAAAATAATTTATCATATTTACCAAATTTAGTGATGATTATAATGAGTTTAATCACTGGTAATTTTTTATAATCACCAAATTTATTACTTTTACCATAACTTATATACTATTGGACATTGTAATTTCCATTTATAGAGTCAAATCACCTGCACCTATCATAAACATTTATTTTCAAAATATAATTTAGTTTAAAATGTTTTAAGTTAGGTAAATTTTCTTTCAGGAATAAAGTTAAGTTAGAAATGTTTTTTTTTTTTTAAATAATACTTTACTTTATATGTTTTGATGGTAACATTTAATAATGTTTTCTTCTTACATTAATGTGTAATTTGGAAGAAAAGTGCTTTTGGTTTTCTTAAAATTGGATTCTGTATTCATGAAATATAAGTTACATTATTCTATTTTACTGAAATAACTTTTCTGGGATAATTGACTGCTTTCTTTATCCTTTATAACAGTCCTATACTTAGTGAGCAATCTTCAGCTCATTAGATCAATTCAGAAGGTCCAAATATTCAATGTGTATTTTTATTTCGATAAAATTTTAATATAAAATGTGACTTGAAAACATTCCTCTTATATTCATATTTTGACTTTGAAATTTCGTTTAAGATGTTAATTGTTATACATATTCATCACTTATACTGTTTTGTATATCAGAAATCTAGAATCACTTATTCTAGATTTTTTAAATTTATTACTTGCATATTAACTATACACAGAATTTTTATTTCTAGAATCAAAGTATTATTTTAGACGGAGCCCAAGGGGTTACAGTTTCTGTAAAAAAATTGCCATTTGCTGCAGAAACTCAAGATAATGCTTCTCATTGGTACAAGTTGTGTGTTTGTATGCCTAGTGGGCGTGTTTTTCGCATACCAGTTAGAGACCAAGGATATAGTTGTAATGATGTCCGTTTTCCAGAAAGCATTAATCCATGTTCTTAACTTATATACATTATTTGATTATTACCTTATGTTAAGTGCTTAACTAATTTATAAGAAGCTAAGAGTGCAATTATATCTCATGTGCATTTATAAATTAAGACTAATTTTAGGCATTTATTTTATTTTAACTTTATTATTATTATATTTAGAATTGTGTTAATTCTATGATATGTTTTATTTTAAATGATCTGGTTCTGGAGAAAACTTAAGAACTGGATTCCTGTGTTTATGATTCATACTTTTAAAATTATATTTTGATTTCCTTTAAAACTCAGATTTTCATTATCATTGTATCATGATTGCCAGTTTTAACAATATAAATATTAAATTTAATTAGCAAATAGGGTGCATTAGGGTTGAACCCTGCTGATTATTACTATGTCCTGTTATAGATTTAAAATATCTGTTGTATGGAAACATAAATAACTCTTTAATATTTAGCACTATAAATGGAAGTACTTTCATAGCTCATAAGACAATAAATAAAGTACATTGTTACGATTTATCTCAGCAATTTTCAAAGCATTTGTTATATGTTGATGTTAGATATT
>JAPDSC010094395.1:0-26689 GCA_026290005.1 Latrodectus geometricus | reverse complement strand
AAAAAAAAAAAAAAAAAAAACATACATTTTTTTAGTAATTAATTGTAATTGGAAATTTTATATTAATTTAATCGTAATTGAGCCACAAAAATGCCTAGAAGAGGGCTTGACATAGAAGAAGCTCTTACATTGTTTGAGCTGCTTCCTTCAGATGAGGAATCTGAAATTTCTGGTGATGAAAGTGACGAAGACTTTCCAGAAGATATAGCTGATTTTGAGTCTGATGAAGAAGAATCAGTAGAAAATATTCAAAATGTTGAGTCTGATGACGAAGAATCAGAAGAAAATATGCAAAACATGCCAGGTCCCTCAGTGGTAACTGAAGTTGCATGGTTGAAGAAAAGCATTGGGAGGAAAAACCTCCCACAATTTACTGAAAGAAGTGGACCGTCCAATGAAATTCAACAAATGGAAGATAAATCTCCACTTTCTCTTTTTTTGGCTTTATTCAGTTTGTCTCTCATTGAACATATAGTGTTTCAGACTAACCTATATGCAGTGCAAGAACAGAAACCCTTTACACAACTCACTGTAGAGGAATTGCTGAGATTTCTGGCCATTAATTTGCTAATGGGCATAAAACGTATGCCCAGTTATAGAGACTATTGGATGACATCAGCTGAAATGAATGACAGTTATATATCGAATTTAATGCCTGTAAAACGATTCAGTTGGATTCTTTCCCACCTTCATGTCAATGACAATTCAAAACAACCAAAGAAGGAAGATCCCGACTTTGACAAATTATATAAATTACGCCCTTATATAGATCACTTTTCAAAGAGATTTTTGGAAGTTTTTCTCCCTAATGAAAAGCAAGCAGTAGACGAGTCAATGATCAAATTCAAAGGCAGAAGCACCTTGAAGCAATACTTGCCTAAAAAGCCAATAAAACGTGGCTACAAAGTGTGGATGCGATGTGACTCAACTGGTTTTGCCTGCCAGTTTGACATCTACACCGGCAGAACTGGAGAACTGGCAGAAAAAAATTTGGCAGAGAGAGTCGTAAAGAATCTATGCGTGCCAATCTTCGGAAAGAATCACCGACTGTTTATGGACAATTATTTTTCAACATACAATTTGTTTCGTTTTTTGGAAACCCAGGACATTTATTGCTGCGGCACAGTCAACCTATCCAGGAAAAATATGCCTAAAAACCTGGATGCAGACAAAACACTAAAGAGAGGGGATTTTGACTGGGCAACCAGCAATGACGGTATAACATGCATAAAATGGAAAGACAGAAAATCCGTGATAATTATGTCGAATATGGAAGATCCCGCGCAGCCCACTCAAGTGAAAAGAAAAGAAAAAAATGGAAGTAATATTTTTGTTCCCTGTCCAAAAGCTATTGTGGACTATAACTCCAACATGGGATTTGTAGATCACTTTGACCACCTCAAGAGTTTATACGAAATAAGCCGAAAAAGTAAAAAATGGTGGCACAGAATTTTTTTTCATTTTCTGGATGTGGCTGTGGCAAATGCCTACATTTTACATAAAGTAATGGCAGAAGAAAATTCGGACAAGCCTAAAACACTAAAGGAATTTCGGAGAGAAATTGTTACGGGACTCGTGGAAATGAGCAGAGAAGAAATCCCTCCGAAGAAGAGAAAATGGTCCAGTCCTGTAGCCATAAAGTCCCATAAGCCGTTTGTTCCGGAAGAGAAAAGGCTAAAGCATGCGGAGCATTTGGCAGTCAGATGCACTTCTCGGCGATGTGCATTATGTAGCACATCCAAGAAACAAAAACGAACAAACTGGATGTGCTCTACCTGTAAAGTTCCACTTTGCATGCAAGCAAAGGAAAATACCTGCTTTAAAAAATATCATACGAAATAAGTAGGTGAAATGTAAATTCTAATCTAAAATACGTTTATATCAAATTGTAAATCATTATAAATTTTAATTACTATAATTGTTAAATATTAAAATGTATCATGTGTATAACATTATAAGATGATTATCATTAATTTATAAATCTTAGATTAATAAACAGATGATAATTATAATAAGTTTCATATATATCAGTAGTCAAACTTTTAGTGAAAACTAATGTCCTAGAAGGGCGGTGGTTATGAATAACATACCACCAATTAAAAATCAGATTTTCATCCCAAATTTTTTCAAATGACCTAATATGCTCTATAAGAGGCTAGACATCATAAATATAATGTAAAAAGTTGAAAATATTACTCTATAATTTTGCGCCCCTGAATGTAAATAGAAATGAAAGGCGTGGTCAAACTAAACTCTTAACAGCAGTCTTTCATCTTAACTTGAATGTAAAATAGGGATGGAAAGAAAAACGTGGGAGAAAATGAAGAATTACTTGAATGAAAAATGAAGAATTAGAAAAAAATTTAAGCATAATTAAATTTATATTTACTTCCCAATTTCTAGTTTTTTTTTTATAAATATTTATGGTATAAAGATTGATGTAACTTACCACCATTATGCATTACTAATTTTTTGCAATTACTTTTAAAACATGAGGATCAGAAATTATTTAAATTATTTCAGCAATTAATACTCTTTTATGAATATTATTTTATTGTGTGGAACAGTTTTCCATTTTTCCAATCAGTTTAAATAAGATTTAATTCTTTGCTGGAGATTATGGATACATTAATAAACATATCTGAATCTTAAATTAAACTCCAGCTTTATAGCTGCTGTTAAATAATTGAAATTAATCAAGCTAGATTTATTATTAAAAACTATCATTTAAGTTTCAGACATTCAGTTAATTTTAACTTTAATGTCTTTTCAGAACGATAGTAACTTTAATCTAAACTAGCGCAATGTTAACGTACTACACAATTGAAAAATATTAAATGTTTAAGATAAAACATACTTTATTTTCTCAGTAAAATCAGATACTATAATAAAATTTCTTACAAATTTATTATGAATTGTACTTTATTAAACGTCGCAAAATTAATATTATTAGATCACTACTTAGATAATACTTTAAATGCAAGTCAAATTTCGTTAAAAAAAAAAAATAATAATAATAATAATTTGTAGCTCTATTTGAGGTACACATTATTATATTTTTTTTTAATGAAATTTGAATTGAGTTCAAAGTATTATCTAAACAGTGATCTTATAAGAAACATTTTACATTGATTAAGAATCAAATATTTATAACTGTCAGATGTTAAAAAAATTTAACAAAAACGGAAGAAGTTGTGATAAAAAGTTTAACAATGGAACTTCTCAGAAATGTTTGATAAATTAATTAGAAATTTTTAGTTTTTATTTTCAGATTACTTAGAATATGTATGTATGTATACTAAATAAAATTATTAGTGAAAAACAAAATATAGAAATCCCATGAAATTGTACGGAAATTATAGATATCTAAATTTTCAAAATTTTTAGTATAGTGTATATTATATACAATGTATACTAAAATATATTCTGATCACCAAAAGTAATAACTTTTTTTACTTCAAATATTAATAATGTAAGTAAAGAAGAAAAAACCAAAACTGCAGTGGGATAACAAATATGTGATATATATCAAGCTTATTTTATGTTTTCTAAAATGGGGTAAATAACACGAGGGAATACATTAGCATTAAAGGAATAATCACACTATAATTGTACATGGATTTTTTTTTTGTATCATAAAATAGATTTTATTATAATTAATTTTTTTGTATCATAAATAATATATCTCACATATTTTCATAGTAAATTCTGGCATAAAATTCTTTGTTTTAATTTTTGAAAAATATATTAAAACCAATTTTAGTAATAAAATAAAGTTTTTTTTTTATTTCAATACTATTTACATATTAACTAAAGATGATAATTTTAATTTATCATCTTTAATTATTTTTAACGGCTTCTTGTATGAACTCTTCTCTCTACATTATTGGAAAATAAAGAAATAAATTATAATAAAATAGAATTAAAAATAATTTAAATAATAGAATTTAAAAAAAATTGTGTGAATATTATTATTTTATTATTTATGGGGAGGGGGTTCCCCTCCCCATCAAAAATGAAAATTAATAGAGTTTATAGATTCTATATATAGAAGAATATTTATTCTATAGTTATTTTCAGGCAATTATTTTGCTCCAAATATAGTAACTACTTCTCATAAATATTTCAATCTCTTAACTTTTAATCATTTTCATTTGTAATCTCTGATGTAATGAAAATTTTGCTATTTAGACAATTTAAATAATTTTGCCGGAAATTTTTAATTTCTGTACAGTCAAATATTCGCTTATTTTTGCATTGTGGTTGGAAGTATTCTCCTATGTACATTTTAAGCTAAATTAATCTTTCAACATGTAAAAATAATAATTATAATAAATGAGTGCAATGTTGTACAACAGTTCATGAAGATTTCTAATAGAATGAAGCTTAGTTCATTGTATTTTCTTTTAGAATAAAAAGTTCACATTCCCCTGTACATTATCCTGTCAATTAGACAGTGGCATAGCTAAATGTGAAGATATCAAGTGTGGAAATTTATTTCGTCCCTCAATTAGAAGAAAACTAGAAAAAATCCTAATTGAACATAAGAAAGACGTGCATGCAAAAATATTCATGTTCGTGTTCAACAGTGAAGGGAATCGAACCAGAGACCATCTGGAGTAAAAAATATGGTACTGCCATTCAATTATTACGGTCAAAGTGCATCCTTTCGAAAGTACTTTGACCACGCATTGATAATAGCCACATAATTGCCAGCTGTTCAAAGACTCTTCAAATACACTGCGTATTTGGACTGTTTTATTGATCTAGAAATAAACTTACATTCTAAGACTGATTTTTCTGATCATATTACATTTTTCTAATTTTAATATCTAATTACCATTTTTGATTTCAAAAACTAATTTCACGATGTAATTTGATTTGATTTCTCGCCCCTATTTATAAAATGTGATTTTATAAATAGGGACGGATTTTATAAATAACACTAGTTAAATAATTTTTAAAATTATTTGACTAGTGCTTATTTTACTATATTTCAATTTTATTGTTAATTAAATTATACCTTCTTTTCCGTAATGAATGAGCATAAAATTTTGATATTCTTAAAATCCTTAAAAAATGCATTTTTTTAAAAAAAATTACAAATACAAATTTCTAGATTTTAATTAAAAAAATTTTTACGCTGAATACTGTTGTATTCCTTGAAAAATGAGGACAATACTTTCTTTCCATCCTCACAATTGTGAATGCGTATTTTTATTTCATCCTCATTAAAATTTGAATTAACATTAATTTTTCATGTATACAATTTCTAAAGAGTCTGTTCTAAAGTGTTATAAAGCTTTTAATGTAATGAAATATTTTTTGACAAGGTATTAATTTTCTTATTAGAGATTAACTCCTTCTATTTAAAAAACAATGCATTCTTAATATTTTATATATTGTTTTATAAATAAAAAAATGTGAATTTTAATCGTAATTTAACTATAATATAATGAAAACATGTTAGAATATAATTAAAAAATTGAAATATTTTCTTCAGAAATCTTTAAAATTAATATTTTTATAATAAATAGGAAACATCTATAACAGGGGTGGCCAAACTTTTGGGATCCGGGGTCTACTCCACATTTAAAAAATCGAAGGAGGTCTACCAATGGTAGAACTAAATTAACATATATATTTATTTTCGGTAACAAGAAAAAATGGTAAATTATGTATTTTTTCTAAAAAAATACAATTACAAATTTTTAAAAATTGTATTAATATTTACAATAAATATAAATAAAAAAATTTTTAAAATTATATTAATATTTACAAAATAAAATTTATTGGCGAAAATAATCAAAGTATTCATAAATCCAAAACTGACCATCCTATTCACTTCGTTTAGTTGAAATTTGACACTGTATATCTGCGACAAGTATATCAAATTGTGGCTGGTATGAGTTTTTTGCAATGCATAAACACGAAATTAAATGTTGATCTGTTAAATTCGACCAATGTTTGTTTTTTTGTTCATGGTTGAAAAAGCAGATTCGCAAAGATACCTCGATCCAAAGTATGGTTTCAAATACAAAATCAATGTGTAAATATTTGGAAACATTTCCTCAGAAATTATTTTCCAAAAATCAGTATCGATAAATATGCTCTGCATTTAAGAAATATATCTCATCTTAATTTAATAATTCCTTCCTCGACCGTGATTCATGTGATATCTATTAAATGTCCTATTTTTTCAGATACTCCATCAATGTGGACATTTTCATTACATGGGGAAATACCATAAAATTAAGTATTTCTTTTAACCTAATTAAGTCAGCGAATCTTCTTCCAAATTCTTAAAACAAAACAAGTAAGTACTAAGCGAAATCTTCGAAGTCTCGGTTTGGATTATGGATGTACTCTCGAAGTTTCTCAATTCATGTTTTCTTAATTGAGATGCATACCTTTCTATAGTTTTTTTTTTTTTTTTTTTTTTTTTTTTTCTTTTTTGAATATTTTAATCGCTCTCACCATGTCCGTTTGAGGTTTTAAATCGTAAACCTTTAATCATAAGTCTTTAAATCGTAAATCTTTGCACAGTTTGTTTTGGGTTTTAAAGAGTAGATTGTAGTAAATTTTTATTTTAAATAATTCCTTGATTCTATGTCATAAGTCATAAATTAAATTGTTAATATCCGAGATTATCGGGATGGTCGCGTGGACTACTAAAACGTCTTCGCGGTCTACCAGTCGACCGCGGTCAACGTCTTGGCCACCCCTGATCTATAAGCTATAAAAAGTTTCGTTTTGAATAAAATGGATGTGTTTAAGTAATTCACAAGTCTCATTCCTTAATAAATTTCGGAAATAATTTTTATGTGAGCGGTTTCATAATTAGTAATCTAAGCGGTTTCGGAAATAATTTTGCTACTTTCATATAAGTACTTTATGTTGAAAAATTCTTTTTTCCAAAGTTAAAAGATCAATGTATAAAATGTTTTAACCCCTTTTTATATGTTTAAGTACCCATAAAAAATTTTTTGATAATTAATTTTAACTAGTTATATTTCACATTATGTAATAAACAGATATTTTAACTCGAAAGAAATCATTCCAAATTAATGTAATGAAATCGGACATAATTATTTTTCCGCGTTGAAAAAATTAAAAATATCTTTAAAAGTTATACATTTATTGACTGAAAAAACATCCTTGCACACCTCATACTATTCTCAACGGCCACTTGACAGCCAAACTGGAGGTGGGATTTGAACACACTTTCATTTATAATTTATTTAAATTCAAAGAAATTTTAAATAAAGTTACTAAATAGAGACCAGTTTTTCAAATAAATTTGTCTAAAATTTCTAAAGTTATTCTGCAAAATATTGAATCCTTTATCTTTAAAATTTCAAATTATGAAACATCAGTTGAATTTTTTACAGTTTGGAAGACTAAACTGCATTATAAAATTAAAAATTATATTTTTGATAATAATTTAATTAAATTTTTTTGTAATTTATTGTAAATAATTTAAATTTTTTGTAAAAAAATTTATTTAGATTTAATTGATAAAGAAACTTTAAACTCTAACACTTACAAACTTTTGAATTCTACAGCCAACATTATAAATAATAAAATTTTGACTTTTTATAAACTTCAAATATAAATAATTATAAATTACAATTTTTTATGTAACATTATTATACATAAATTTCATAAGTTTCCATATTAAATTTAGATTTATTACTGGCGGCACTAATTCCTATATGAATAAACCAGGTTCAATTTTTGCCAAATTTCGTAAAATAATTCTGGAACACATTGTTAAATCTAAAGCTAGTTGGATAATTGATAATAATAGACGGGCTTTGGATTTTCTGTTAAATAATTTTATTTATAATATGAATTTTTTTGATTTCAAAGATCTTTTTACAAATAATCCTATTAACAAATTGAATGTTCTGTATTTTTATTATCAAGTTTACAGGGACTTATTGGGTATTAGTTTTGATAACTGGAACAATTTGGTCAGTATTATAATTATATTTATAACGGTGAAAATATTTTTATTCAAACCTGCGGTAATCCACAAGGTTAAAATATTTCTAGAACACTTGCTAATTAATTTTTACATTATTTTGAAAAGTTTTATTATTCAATATCCTTTTGCAAAAGCAAAACAAACATTTTGGTGATTTTATTTTTTTCAAAAATTTAAATTTTAGTGATATTTTAAAATCAATTTATCCAAACGAACTTTCCTTTATTAAAACCAACCCTTCCTCCGAACGGGGAGGGGGATTTTAAATTAAGAGGGGTTTTTCTGTGGAGACACTAGGTCGTGAGAGAAATTGGAGGAGCATGTGAAAAGTGGAATGACCAGACATTGATGGATGCTTAATCACCTATTGAGCTGGGGATTGCCTGTGAAAAAGCCGAGCATTTAATCAGGGGTGACCGTACATCCGGTCAGCTTCTACCCTCATTATGGGGCTTTAAAATTTTCTCACGGTATTGGAGAATGGATCTAGTGTTTGTTAGGATTCCTAGCATTTAGATTTTTTGAAAAACTTAATGAAATTAATAATGCAGAAATTCAATCTATTGAGAACTATAGCCCTTATGAAATCATTAATTTCCACAGACCCAGGGCCGTGCTGCGTTTAAGCCCAACAACAAACTAATTTAGTTCAAAATAAAAATAATTATTTTTTTTATTTATTTATTATTTTTTTTTTTTGACACTTTTTCTTTTGTTTCAATTTCTTGCTCATTGCCCTTCATTGGGGTACTGAGTTGAATATATTTTTTTGTTTGTAAATATTTGTGTATTCTTTGTTTGTTTATAATTTACGAAATAATAAATAATTAAAATAAAAAAATAAATAAATAAAATAAGTACTATACAGTTCTATGTGTTTATTGTATCTTATTTTTTAGATTTACTATTTCTCTCTTGTAACTTTTGTTTTTATTTTGTTTGGAATTCTATAATTCATCATGCAGGAACAATTTATTTTATTGGGAACACTTATCTTAATATGAATCTACTGTCTATCAATGTTTTTGAAATAACTTCTTAGGAATAGAAGGGTTATGGCCCTCTGGGCTAGAAACCTAACAATAGCTAGACCTAGACCTAGTGTTTGTTAGGTTCCTAGCCTAAAAGGCCATGTACCTTCTATTCATAAGAAATTTTTCTACACCTAACTTTAGTTGAGATTAACATAATGATTTTAAAACATAAGATTATTAAAACAAAAAATTTAAGAAATATTTTGCAATTGGCATTTGAGGCAGAGATATAATATGAAGCTTATATGACCATGAGTGAGTTCAGAAACGAAAAAAAACCTTTTTATTTTTTTCATTCGCATCACCTAATAATACTAAACAGTGCAGTCTCACATTGTTGATTCCTAAATCGCTGCATTTAGCGAATCAAAGGATTTTAAATAATTAACTTTGTGTGTGGGTATGCTTTTATACTACAAAAATCGCAATAAATGAAATTGGTCATTTTTTGTCCCCTCTTCAGAATTAGAACACGAGACGGGATGCATTCGCAGTGTTTCGCTACATAATTCCAACGAAACTTTGTATTCCGTTCTTTAAGAAGAGCATCACTATTTAGTCAAATAACAATATCAATTAATGGAATAACTAATGTTTTGTTATTAAATTCATTGATATTTAATTATTTTGCTTACGACTTTTTTATATTTGTAAGTTTCTGTTATATATTTATGTGTTTAATATATTTGTGTTGAATAAGAAAAGCTTGTGCAGATAAAAAATTTTACATTTAATTCTTCAAATGTTACATAATGGCTTATTACAATGACAAAAATTATTGTTTTGTAAGATAAATTTGAATGTTTTGGAGTCAGAAAATAATAAGAAATGTTGAAACGATTAATATCACAGTAAAAAAATCTGATTAAGTGTTGAGTACTTAGTAATAGAAGTATTTCAAATTTTAGGTTGAATTTTTTTTCTATCAAGTGGACAGTGTTGCTAATCTAATACATCTATTCTTTAAGTGTGATATTATTTTTTATTAATACTAACATAATAATATATTATCTAAAAAAGGATTTACATTGTTTTTATTTTTTGAATCAATTCCGATAAGATTATTGAGTTACGATTTTTTCAAAGATGCATCAATTAGTGAAGTTAATTCAAATATGTAAATTGTAAAAGAGAGTTACTTTTTAGAAGTAACAAATAAAATTTAGTTTTTAAGATAGGCAATAATTTATTAATAACTCATTGAAAGTTATCTAGTAAAGAAACTTTTCAATTGTGTTAGCAAACAACTATTACTAATGTTTAATACATTCATCTCACTTTATTATATCACTACGTCAGTAACTCCTCCTAACTTTAAACAACACGTCATTAACCCCTCCTCTTTGCTTGACGTCATCGTACAATCAATCAGCAATCTTGTTATGGTGCATTAGCACCATAACAAGATTGCTATCGCCCTGTTGGCATTATATTTGGCAGGGAATTTGGCGTAGAATCGGAGCAGAACAAGTTACGGAAGTGTTCCCATTTACTATTTACTTAGTAGTACAATTTATTCTTTTGTGTAAATTGATGTACATTGCTCAAAACAATTAAACGATATCGTAAGTTTTATATAAAAGCGAAATTTTTTTACCGAAAATGGGAGAAGAGAATCACAAATGCAAATTTTTTCTGATTTTCAAACTGTAGAGTTTGCTAATTTTGAGATCGACGTCAAAAACGTCGCTTCAGCGGCAGTGGATGAAATTTGACTTTCCACTGAATGAAAACAATGATCGGCATTCAGTGACTATTTTGTTTCGATGAGTACGATGTCTCAGCGAAGTCATTTAACTGATTCAGAAGCTTGGAGAGTTGTTGGTAGGTTTTATTGTGATTAATGATCAGTGTTCGGAGTGAAGAACAGAATCAAGACTTCAATTCAAGGAAACGTTCATTACCTTTCTACTACATCGCAAGACGGTCGCGTACCAAGTGGCTGGGGCCCGTCGTAGTCTGCTCAACTGGTATATCACGTTCTCCCTGGCGCCTGCTTCCCCCAAGAGAAAAGGGGGTCGGAATGTATTTCCTGTCCGAACTGTGAGTCCATACGTCCGAGCGTGGGAATTTATTCACCCTTCCCAGATGGGCTGAGATGGGGAAATTGCCATATCCGTTACTAATTAAGGACGTGAGAAAGGGATCTTTACAGACTATACCCCCAGCGACTTAGTTCGCGTTACAAAGAAAATATACAAACATACAAAACATGTAGCTATTTTCAATTCTATGAATTATAACAAAATGTTGACATATATTGGTGATTTAATACAGAATAAACCATGAATTTATTACTTCGTAATATTTCACACATATTTTAGTTTATTAATTTGCAGTATATTTAGTTAATGATATATAAACAAGACATTATTTATCTACATTACATATTCAGTAGTTAAATGTTTTGGAAAATGAACTTTCCTACCACATCTAGTACTGTGCAGTGGTTGTGAAGAAGTCTGAATATCAGAACTATTAGCTGTTTTGTTTGACATGTTTAATTCTACATTATCCATTTCATCTGAGAATTGATATGCTGGAAACGGTATAATGTTTACCGTTAATGTCCAAAACAAAATTTTTATCAGTGCTATTGGTAACTAAATGTGGTCCAGTGTAAGAAGGTGCTAATGGTGGGTTAACTTTATCCGATCTTAAAAATACATGAGTGCTGATTTTTAGTGAAGAATTTACATATGTTTTGGATTTCCCGTGGATTGCGGTGGTGATTGGGTTTAATTCACTCATCATGTTAATTAAGTTTGATACATATGTTGAATTAACACACTGATTAGTTAAATTGCTTGAAACAAGGTCACATGGTAATCTAAGTGTTGTGCCATACACTAGTTGGGCACTAGTTGCTTTTATGTCGTTTTTCAGAGCCGTGCGTAACCCTAATAACACGATTGGCAAAATTTCTGTCCAATTTGTTTGATTGTGAGCTTTTAAGGAGGATTTAATGTGTCGATGCATTCGTTCGATAATGCCATTAACTTGAGGATCATAAGGTGAGGTTCGAATTCTATTACACCCGAACATATTTGTGAGTTCATGAAATAGATGTGATTCAAAATTTCTGCCTTGGTCTGTAGTAATAGTGACAGGTGATCCAAATCTAGAAATCCACCCACGTACTATTGCACAAGCATTTGTTTCTGCAGTCATGTCTTCTGTCGGAATGACTTCAGGCAATCTTGTAAATCTGTCAAACAATGGTCAAATAATATTGTTTTCCCTCAGAAGGAGGTAAAGGTCCGATAAAATCAATATGTATGTGTGCGAACCGAGCATCCGGTGGGGCAAAAGTGCCAATGGGAGATTTAGTGTGCTGAGTTATCTTAGCTTTTTGGCATTTAACACAGCTGTGAACCAAATCTTTAATATGTTTGTGCATGTCAGGCCAAACGAAGCGTTTCGTGATTAAATCAATTGAAGCTGCAATACCTGGGTGAGAAAGAAAGTGTATATTTTCAAATATTTTTCTGCGCATACATTTTGGAACGAATGGACGAGGGGTAGCTTGTGAAAGATTGCAATAAAGGTTAATATTTTCAAGAGGAAAGTAATGTTTTTCTAACTTTAAGGAAGTATTATTCTCAGTTAAAAGATTTTGCAGTTCCTCATCTTTTCATTGAGCTGAGGCAAATTCCTTAAAGTCTAGTACTGAAGTTGATATTTCGTCTATCTCAATGCGAGAGAGTGCATCTGCTACAGTGTTATCAGATCCTTTTGTGTAACGAATGTCAGTGGAAAATTGGAAAATGAAATCTAAGTGACGTAGTTGGCGAGGACTGCATTTGTCAGGATTCTGTTTAAATGCATAGCTAAGGGGTTTTTGGTCACTAAATATGACAAAAGATCTACCTTCTAACATGTGTCTAAATTTTTTTTATAGAGGAATATATAGCATATATCTCGTGGTCGTAAGTGGACCAATTTCTTTGAGATTTGCTTAACTTAACTGAATAAAAGGCTATAAGTTCCCAATTGCTATTTGACATTTGCATTAACCCAAAATTGACCGTTACCGATTTACGGCCATACACATTGATAGAACTACCATTAGCAGCGCGAAATGTTTGAAGAACGGGAAGTGTGCGTTCTTGATTAGAGGCGACAATTATAGAAGCATCACTCCCTGAATCAACAAGAAAACACGTACCTGTATTTTTGTCCGTTATGAACATGCGACGAGGTGTAAAATTTTCGGAGGAGGAGTCCGTCGAAGCTACTCCCCCGGAGTATCGTTTCCCTGGAATGAGTATAGAGGTGTACATTTTCGAGCCTTTTACTTAAATCGGGCATGATAAAAACAGAGTTTATTTTGTGAAGAAGATCGCTGCTGATGGTAAAAATTCTCCTGGCGCCGATTCTTGCTTCTCGATCTGGATCGTATTTCCGCAATTTCCTTACGTAGCTCCTTTATTTCCTCGTAGAGAGAATCGAAGTTGGATTTCTTTTCTACGGTGAATGATGATTGAGTAGGAACTTGACTGGAGACAGCAAAGATATTTTGAGGAGGAATTTTTAGAATTTTATCGGCAATCTCAGCAGCTTTGTTGGAAGTCAGAGAAGAAATCGATGCTAGGATCGTCCTCACTGGAACTGGCATTGCTTGATTGAAAAGTTCTAGGAGTAAGGAATCATCGATGTTGTGGTTTTCGGCTCGACGTTTCATGCTCCGTAACAATTCCGAAGGCTTCCGGTCTCCCAGATTTTCTCCAGCTAACAACCGCCGAATTTCTTGAGTCTTGCTTTCCAAACACCATTCCACTAGTTTTTCCTTTAGATTCTGATACAGGTCTGTTGTATCTGGCTGCATAATGACATCCCTGACAATGGTTGCCGTTTCTGGAGGAAGATGAGCGACTACATAATTATATTTCGTTTTAGAGTCAGTTATAGGCTTAGGTGTCGCTAGTGCGAAAGTACTTTCTATCATATAAAACCACAACGAAGGGTCTGCTTTTATGAATGCTGGTATGACAACCGCCGCTGACTCCATAATTATGCAGTTTTTATTCAGGAAAAATGAGCATAGATATGAGGTTCATAAATTCTCGGGTCACCACTATTGTGATTAGTGATCAGTGTTCGGTGTGAAGAACAGAATCAAGACTTCAATTCAAGGAAACGTTTATTACCTTTCTACTACATCGCAAGACGGTCGCGTACCACGTGGCTGGGGCCCGTCGTACTCTGCTCAACTGGTATATCACGCTCTCCCTGGCGCCTGCTTCCCCCAAGAGAAAAAGGAGGTCGGAATGTATTTCCTGTCCGAACTGTGAGTCCATACGTCCGAGCGTGGGAATTTATTCACCCTTCCCAGATGAGCTGAGAAGGGGAAATTGCTATGTCCGTTACTAATTAAGGACGTGAGAAAGGGATCACTACAGTTAAAAAGGGGCCAAAGTAGCGCATGCCATTGGAGTGTCACAAAGTGTGATTTCCAAAATCTGGAACCATTTTTTGAAATTGGAAGTGCAGGCCGAAGACCAGGGCAAGATCGTAGACGAGCTATAACGCCCAAGTAAGATCGTTATTTAGTGTTAACGGCTCGGAGACACCGAAATATGAACGCTACTCTTTTTCCAACAGTACCTTTACTCGGCTACTGACACTAGGATTTCAACTCAGACTGTTCGAAACCGGGTCCATGGTGTAAATCTGCATGCTCACTGACTGATGGTATGTGTTAAACTAACATCAAGGCATCGTCGCGACCGCAGGGAGTGGGCAACAGAGCATGTGAACTGGAGCAATGTTCTTTTCCTGACGAGTCCCGTTTTTCTGTTCATCCTGATAATAGACTTATTTTCATCTGGAGGGACAGTGGCAGTAGGAATAATCCTGCGTTCGTGCATGAAAGTGTCATATTTGGCGGGGGTGGAGTTTTGGTGTATGGTGGCATCTCCATTGAGGGGCGCACAGACCTCTATATCATTCGAGATGAACCTCTGACTGGTCGCCGATGTAGGGATGAGATCCTCAGAGCTATTGCACTCCCTTACGCTGCAGCAATCGGAGATGACTTCATTTTAATGGATAATAACTGCAGGCCACATCGTGCTAACCTGGTGGAGGATTTTCTTTTCGATGGAGGAATCGTACGAATGGAATGACTAGCGTGTTCTCCAGACATGAATCCAATAGACCACGTTTGAAACGCTCTAGGAAGACGAGTTTCTGGACACCAACCACTCAGACAAACTTTCCAAGAACTGGAAGAGTGGGACAGAATACTCCAACTCATGATTAATAGCCTCATTGACTCAATGCCTTAAAGGTGTTGAACGTTGCTGGACGTCCATGGAAACCATGCCCCTTACTGAAAATGATTTCCTTTAAAGAAAACACTTTTTCTTATTCCTTTTCTCTCATATGCACAAATTGTTTTCTTTTGTACACAAATTCGCAATAAAATGCATTTTGTTCTGCCAAACATGTGTAATTTATCTCATATAACCTACTACATCTGACGACCATGTATCAATCAGCTAAAAAGTTTCCCAGCCACAAGATCCACCTGAAACCACAATATCCTTTAATTGTTTTGAGCAGTGTATTTTTAGGGGATGAGTATTCCGTGTTAAACGATCCATGCTTATTTTAATTGAAAATATTTTGTTTTCCTGGTACTTGTTTCACAGAAAACTTCTGATTAAACATTTTAACTAAATTATTCCTTCTATAAACTTATCATTTTGTTATGTAGTTTATAATTTATCCACGAGTGTGCATTTTGTTCATATTTAATAATTATAAAGTAAGCTTTTTTACTTTCATGCATCATTACTTTGAGTATTCCTATATGCATTTCTGAAAATGAATGAAATAAAATGTATTTCGCATTGCAGGTTTTCCCCGGCAATGCAAAATACATTTCATTCAATTTAATCATCTGCTGTCTTGATCAAGAAACTGAGTTGCAGTTTCTTGATCAAGCGTTTGAAATAATTTATCTAAATCATTTAACTTTTTTATGCCTTGCAAACACTTCACACCATCAAATTACTATACAATATTAATAACGATTATATAAAATTTATTGCAAAATAATTCCTGCATTTTTTAGTCTTCTATACAAATTAATAGTCATTTTACATTTCTGTATTACATTATTTCCTATATTTGATTATTTATTTCTTTATGTTTTAAAACTACAAAACATTGAAACAGATCAAAGAACTATCTAACACTTATCGCATGCAACTGTAATAATGAGACATTG
This sequence comes from Latrodectus geometricus, assembly GCA_026290005.1. Taxonomy (NCBI): domain Eukaryota; kingdom Metazoa; phylum Arthropoda; class Arachnida; order Araneae; family Theridiidae; genus Latrodectus; species Latrodectus geometricus. The sequence continues at coordinate 10,428 of JAPDSC010094395.1, read as the reverse complement.
ATCAACAGTCATATGAAAAGGATTGGCTTGTTATTTTGCATAACTTTTGTTATTTTTGATATACCTTCATTATATTTAAAATTTTATGTATCAAGTCATTAGTAAAAGCATATTATTATTCGACCATTCATTGATCAAGACATTGTCACTGAGTAGAATAGTCATTATTTTCCAAGATACTGAACTAACGAGATAGCTAACAATGATCCTCAGAATATTCAGAAAACATCTTTTCTGGACCAAATCTTAATTATGTGATTCTGTGCATATTTGGACATTCATGTAGCCGGTATTATTAGATTGTTTTTTTATAGTATTAATTTTTTTAATAATTGTAGTGGAAACTATGTAATCATAGTATATAATTTTCATTATAATAATTTAAAAATTTTATAATTATAATGAAAATTATAATTTCTGCTTTAGTTATTTATAGTGTTAAATTAGTAAGCTTTATCATTATTTTAAAAGTATGTTAATTACTTTTGTTTATAAAGCACGTTTAATGATATTATTTTCATAATAGTGTAATTTGATGTTTTTTGAAAAAAAATTATTTTTCTACCATTTTTTTTTATTTTTTTTATTGTTTTTATTTATTATAAGAGTACATAATATTCTGAAGAGCAAACTAATGTAATACATCCTTAAAATACCAATTAAAAATTTACTCAACATTTACAATAATTTGAAGGATATTTTTAAATATAAATTTTTAAACAAAAGTATACATAAAAAATTAAAAAATTACTTACTTGATTTACTAAACTTTTAATTTTCTGGTATATAGCTATTATTTATTTTACATTTTATATAAATGACAAGTTTCTTTAAAGTTCCTCGAGTTGTTTATTAATAAAACCAATATTCCATCCTTTGTATCAATAAACTTTTTTTATACAAAAAAAAAAAAATAAATAAATAAAATAGTTTAAACAAAAACAAAAATATCTAAACACTTGTATTTATGATTACTGATATTATTTTGTCATCTTATTTTCTTGTGGAATTAATTATTATAAGCAAAAACAATTGAGAATCTACACTTTTTATCAAATGCATCAATTAAATTGTATTTAACAATTTCCATTTTGTTCTTAAAAAAACAAAAAAAATTCTTTTGTTTTATAATTAAATAAACTTTAACATTTTTAAATAAACTTTGACCAAAATGTTTTTTAAACATTTACAGCCAAGTGGAGAAGAGTGTAAAAATGGGGAGAAAGCGAAAATATTCTCCTAAAATATTCCTGCATGAGTATTTTACAATATATTAATAAATTTTCTGTAATAGCCCAGTAGTACTTTATTCCTACCAAGTATATTTTAAGCTAAATTAATTTTTAAACATGTAAGAACAAAATTCATGTTAGGCAATGATATAAGTTGCAATGTTGTAGGAAAGTTAATGAAGTTTTCTAATAGAATGAAACTGAGTTTATTGTATTTTCTTTTATAATGAATTTCAAGCATTCTTGTACATTCATTATTCCGTCAATTAGACAAAGGCATAGCAAAACTGATAGTAGGTATCGGGTGTGGAACTTTTATTTTGTCACTCTACAGGGTAAAACCAAATAAATATCCGATCGAATATAAGAAAGGTGCGCGTGCAAAGTTTAAAAACGAAACATTCGTTTTCTTATTTAAGAGTTTATGAGATCAAGCCTGAAAATGTCTGATCCATGAAATATGGTCTTAACATCCAATTATCATTGTGAACCCTTTCGAAAATATTTAGATATCACATAAGTAACAGCCATACAACTGGCAGTTACTTAAAAGCTCTTCAAGGATATAGTGTTTATTTGGATTACTTAAATGATATAAACTTAGATGCTCTCAGATTGATTTTTCTGAAAACATTATATTTTTCTAATTTTAATATATCTAACTACATTCTTTTGTTTTTAGAAATTACTTTCACAATTTGATCTGAGTTTGCATCACTATTTATACGGTATTTGATTTATAAAAATCTTTGACTTGCGCTAACTTCACTAGATTGTAATTTTACTGTTAAATAAATTATGCTTTTTTCCAGTAATGAATAAGCATAAATGTTTGATATTCTTAAAATCCTTTTATTCAAAAAAAAAATTAATTAAAAATTGAACTATTTCTAAGTAAATGAAAAATTAGTATTTTTACGGTGATAATGTTATATTCTTTGGAAAGTGAGGATAATAATTTGATGTGGTAATTGACTGGCCGTTTTTTGAGGTTCCTTAATCAGATGATCTTCAACCCTTATTGGTTAACTGTTGTTGGCTGTTGAACTATAACAGTAATCTGATTGGCATACATGAGAAGATGCTTTAAAGGGAGGGGTTTAAGAATTACTTATTGAGATTAGAGCTTAAGAAATTAATGATAGATTTAATATAATGATGTTATGAATAAAAAATATTACGAATTAGAATTATCATTATTGATTATTGGTTAAGATATAATTTATTTATTTCATTATTTTTATTTTTTAATTTAGAATTAAAAGCACGATATGATCTTATATAACTTGTCCACAGAGGAGTGAATTTGTCATAGCACACTATCAATTCCATGTCTCATTTAATAGTTCTTTTATTGGGATAATTTTGAATATAGATTTGATTTCGTTCAAAAGACTTATGAGATTTCAGAAATCTTAAGCTGTACAATTGTAGGTGATTTCAGTAATATTTCCAGAAAGGGGTAGGTGAGGTGAAATGTTCTGTATTGCTTTCCCTTAGGAAATGCCAGGTGGAGTGGAGTTTACTTAACAGTTTTTCTGTTTTCCTGAGGGTTAATGGATGGCTTAGGTTTTGGGAATGCTGTGCATTCCTTGTAACTGGCGAGATGATTATCATTACAGTTGCATCATTTTGCTTGCTCCAGCTTATCAAGAGGGCACTATCTGATGTTGGAAGAACCAGCACACTTAACGCATCTGAGCAACACCCACTAGAATAGTATTCTAAGGGGTGTTGATCTGGGGCCCATTTTCCACCACATACCACATTTCTGCAGGATGATTAATTCTCTGGCAGTTGAAACACAACATCACTGATATGGGTCCTCTGTAGTGCTCCAAACTAATCCCGAAGATATGACATAACGAGTTAATTTTTAAGATTGTGGTGTTTTATGTTATTGGAATATGGGGCGCTTGAAAAAGTGGCATTTTATTTCCATTTTTTGGGTGGACCATTCTGTTCATTCTGATTGGCCGGATGACTTTTTTTAATCAGATCTACCTCTATATTGGCCTGGTTAGTTGAAAGAGGGAATCGATGGATGGAGTTTCTCTGAAAATTCATGCATTATCACGGATGACCTGTTCCCTGATGTAAAATGATAATAATTTAATTTTATCATCACAATAATTTAAAAGTAAAGAATTGAAGTAAAAAAAAAAAAAAAAAAAAAAAAAAGTAAACAATTGGAGATCAATTGTTGGGAGAAAGGTAGATTGGGAAAAGCTTCTGAGGAAGGCCATTAATCATTGGCACGACAAAGTAATGTCATGCCAATGCTGACGAATAATTTAAAATCTTTCGTAATTTAATTCATATATAGTTAAAAGTATGATAAAAGCATTTTGCTTGTACTTTCTGATGAAATAGTTTTTAAATGTAATGAGTTTGTTTTTAAAACGGTGATATTGTGACCCTGACACAACTGATAAATTATAATAATTTTATTGTTCCCATATTTTAGCGGATTATATTTAACTTATAGAACTTTCTGATTTGTTTTTATCCCATATTAAAGAGCACAAGTTTTGCACTATTATCCTTAATGAACCTAATTTTTGATCATCAATTCATGTATTAAAATCCGATAAATATATTGAATCTCGTAATTTATCGAATGATATTGAGACTAACTGTTATTGTTGTTTCCATTTTTATTGAATTTTAAAGGCATAATATACGCTTACATGAATTAAATAAAGTAAATAAGTTTTTTGATAAGAAATGTTCACCAATATATAATGTGAGCTATTGGTGTGTGTGTGTATGTGTGTTACTTAACAAAAAATTAAAAACTTACTCTATTTAATTTATTTTTAATTCCTCTTTATTAAAATTTGGAATAACATTAGTTTTCTTGTGTCTACAATTTCAAAAGAACCTGGAACTTCCTTCTCTGTCTTTCAGATACTTCTATTTACTCTCTTTTTAAGCTATTTAAAACAGACATTTGATTTGTCTTTTTGATTCTGGAGGTATTAGGAAAAAATTGAACTTCAGTTTATTTTCAAGATTTTCTTAATTTCTTTATTTTACATTATGCTCTTTCTATTTCTTTAAGACTCTTGCCAAAATGAGATGTTTCCTTTAAGAAACGAAGTTGTCAATCCCCGATTCTTTTTTAAGTTGTATACAATTTTACCCCAACAATGTTTATATAGTTTACTTTTCAATATTAATTATTTATTGTATGCTTAAATATAGAGGAAATGTTTGGAGTTATATCTAATAAAATTAAACTATTTTGATAATTAAAAGTATTGAGAAATGACACTGCTTAGAATTAGAATTTATTAAGTGAAAAAGTCTTTTAATAGTGATTAAACCAATCAGTTCTAACGATTTAAAAATTAATCTGAAAAAAAAATGATAGTTTTTCTATATATTTAAATGCTTTATTGAAAAAATCTCTTATAAAATTTAGAAAGTGTGCTTTAGGTTCCTTAAATTAAATCAGGAGAAAGTATAATTGAAAGAAAGTACAAAAGATATATTTTTGTAGAACTTGCTTTCTTTCAATTATATTTTTGTTAATTAAAACTTGGATTCTTAAGCAAAATTTTACTATAAATGTTTGTTTTGTGGATTGTCATGAGAGCTCTGAAAATTTTAGTTATATAAAATTTAAATACTTTAAATATTATTAGTTATGGGTGTGGTAAAAACGTAAAATTTAAGATTTTAAGTATTTCAAAAGAATAAATGTAAAAATGCTTAAGAAATAATTATTTCTTAAACATTTCTACATTTATAAATTGCATATTATTTGGCAATTTGATCTTTTTGAAACTTGAAAAGAAATGCATGGAAAATTCATCCAGTGCTTTCCTTTCCTTTCATGGTACTGAAACATATTATACTGTAATTAAAAAATTTTTACTATACAATTATATTCCACATTTTTATTGTATTTATAATTTATCTGTACTGATATATTAATTAAGAAACAGTCTTCAACTCCGTTACCAGTTGTTTAGGATTAAATTATATTTAAAAATATGGATTCTTCTTAAGCCACTCAAAAGACTATAATATTGTGTAAGTTTACTAAACTCCCGACAATCTGTGAAATTGAGTAGTTGGTTACAGCAGATAATCTTCAAAATAAGGAAAAAAATCAACAGGAATATGCTTTTGAACAATTTATGCTTTCAACAGCTTACATAAACATTCTTGAGTGTTTATTCACTATTTATCACTTATTCCTAATTTACTTTTACAGAAAATCAGTATTAAATTTTTTTTTTTTTTATGCTTTGTAAGATTTTTTTTTATTAAGGATTGAAACTTTTTTGACTTATAGGCATACGGATAATTGGAACTTTACTGAATTGAATATTCATTAGAAATATTTAAGACAGAAAACATAATATATTATTGTATCCTTTTGATGTATGAAATATATTATTGCAAGAAATGAGAAGAATATTAAAAAATAAACAATATTTTCCTTGGCACATTTTGTTTTTTAACATTTAAGTTGCTTCATTGTTCCTAAAATTTTTCTATTACTTTTTTAAAAAATTATTTCCATAATTTTCTAGTTATTTCTATAAAAAATAAAACTTTTTTACTGTAAATGTATTTAGGTTAAAGCACACAATGTTATAAATATATTATTGACAATAAAGTAAGATTAATTTTTTAAAATTTCATATAATTTCGAAATGAGAAAACTTGTATTAAATACAGAACTTTCAATTTTGAAAACTAAATTACATCATTGTAACAATATAAATCTTTACATTCCAGCTTTATCTTGACTGGAAAATGTTCCTTCCATGGCATGAGAACTGGACATTTCTAACCTCCCTTGCAATTTAACTTAATACCTTCGAATTTGTCACTTGTATTAACTTTTTAATGTAAAATACAAAACAATAAATTTCAATCATGATAAATTTATTTATATAAGACGCAACAAATGCATGTTTAAATAAAAAAAAGTAATTGTGTATGTATTGGTTTATGAAAAATAATTTTATTTAACTATTCAAAATAAGCTCTTTTGTTATTAATATATGAGCTACAAAATGTAGACACTTATAAGGGTAGCCAAGATTAGCCCTATCTTGGTTGCCTTTATTGGACCAATTTTGGAAGCAAAGCTTGGTCTAATATGGGTTGGCAAGCTTCTTCCCATCTAGGCCACCCAGATTGGTTCAATATAAGCTACCAAGCTTGATTCAATCATTGCTACTCACATAGGTCTAAGCAAAATATACATCATCCAAGATTGGCTCAATTTTGGCAACCAATAATGGCCGAAGTAACGCCTCAAAATAAGGCCTAGATATTTTGCTACTTGGTTATCACCATGAAGGATTACCTTTATTTTACAATGCGAAAAATAAGATCGTGGGAGTTAAGACGTCGCATTCCTAAACAGTGAGACATACTATTTATGAAGCTATTAATGCTCTTTTGGTACATACCTTCACAAACCGAGTCCACTTCAGTTCTTTTTTTTTTTTTTTTTTTGATATGCTTCTGTGATGTTCCGCACGCCACACATATCGATCGTAGCAGTCTACACGTTTTCAACAGTTCTCTAAATATCTCATGAGGTAAGCAAAAGTTTTGGCAGAGGAAAGATGTCCGTTTTATTCAATGGAGTTATAATATCATATATGACATGAATATGACATTGTTCTTCTAATAACATAGCGAAGACATCTTAAACATGTGACTGAAGCACAGGCATAACTTTTTTTGTTTCTGTTCTATCATTAGATTCTGGATTTTCTTTTACTATTACTACATCGTAAGAGATTTTCTGTATAAATTTTATAATTCCGAAACCTTTGTCTCCGAATCCATGTTTATTCCACATTTTGTAATTAATTATATTTTTTTCTTTTTATTCTTATTTTTTCGTTTTTCTTAAGGAAGCATTTCTTTTATGAAAAAACTATTTTGTTACAAATGATTAAAAATATAAAGCTAAAATATAACTATAATCTATACCCTAGAAGCAATTCAACGGTGGGCGGTCATTGGGCAAACACCTCAGGATGATGAATACTCACCGGGCCCTGCGCGGCAATAGTGCACTATTTGTCACCTCTATCGGGGAGCGGCGGCGGTATCACTCCCCAGTGAATTGAAGTGACCGGTGCGATGAGTTTATGGCAAATGGGCCGATGAGTTACGTTGGGTTCGATGAAAAGGCAGTGAGTGTTGCGATGATACTATGCCATGCATTTTTATATTCTTCTCGGATAGCAAAGCTGTTGTTTTGCTTTTATATATCAAAAATACACTATCGTTTAATAAACTTTTTAACGATAATGTATTTTTGCTTTATAAGCCTGACAATATTTGTGTTGAAAGACATACTTTAAAAAAATTGGATAGCATATTTATAAATGAAATTTAAATGTATTTTGCAGATCTAATATTTTTTCACTCTTGGACACATTCCAATATTTTCAATAACTTATTGAATGTCAAAATTAGAAGATTCAACATATAACTTCAGTTTTAGAACTTTAAGTTTTTTTTTTTTTTAATGATATTCAATAAATTTTTCTAGAGATCATATTTATCAAGTTTTTTTTTCCCCCTAAAGTAATTTTCTATTTCAGAAAAATAAAATTTAAATCAGCATATAGTAAAGATTTTCCAATTTTTATTTATTTATTTTGAATTTCAAATTGAAATTTAATTGTATAAGTCTGAAAAAATTTATTATTTATATTGCTTTTATAAGATTTATATTTTACCTAGTGGTCATAAAATTCATTTAGAAATTTAGTTTTGAAAATGGAGATTAAAATCATAAGTTATTCATTAAATTCTTCCAATATATTTGATACACAGAAAAATATTATCATAGAACATTTTTAAACTACAGGCTTTGATAGATTTAAAATACATTATGTTTTAATTTAGAACAGAGACTACTTTATATCTATGGTCTTAGTTGAATTCATTTTTAATATTCTTTAATTTTATATAAATAGCAAAAAAGTTCACTTAAACATGAATATTCTTAAAATTTTCAAAAGCATTATTTACAGAGTTAAGGGTGATAAAAAAATGAGATGCAAATTTTTTATTGTAATAAGATTAGAAATTCAGTTATATTCTCCGATAAATGTATATATATATATATATTCCTATTTGTGTGCGTTTTTGCACTTTTTATTTAAATATTTATTACACTCTCAACTTCAATATTTACAAACTTAATCACAAAAATAAAATGTTCGCAAAAGATAAAGGTTTATTATTTTTATTACATATTATTACACACACATTAGGTTATATTTATTTATACATTAGATGACTTTTTTGTAAGGCTCTTCTTAAACATTTCCCACCTCTTTCAGGAACACACAGCCCTTTCTTAATGTATTGCTGTACATCAACATCTGTAACATGGCTATCATGATGGCGAGTAGAAGCTAAAAACAAATAAATAATGTAATATTAAGAAACAAAGTAAGATCAACATTTCAAACATTTTTATAATTGATATTATTAATATTAAATTTTCTGTAAAAAACAATTTTAAACTTTACATGGAATGTAATGAAAAATAAATATAAAGTTAAAATATTATTAAAATTAAAGTTTAAACTAAGAAAGATAAGATGTAAAGTTAATCCATATACTCCAATCATACTTTTGATCCAATAATAAACTTAGCATTTTAAAAATTACATAAGCAAAGCATAAACAAAAAATAGTAAATATTTATTTTCCCTAACTGTAAGTAACAAACACTACATAAACTGAAAAAAAAAATGTAATTAAAAATTAAAACAGGAAGTTATAAAATATTGTATTCTTATAATTAGTACAATGGTTACATTTCTGAAATATTTAGATTAAATTCAATTATTATAAATAAACTATTACATTTGAATTTAATGATGTTTTCATATTGCACTATATTACTTTTAAAATTTCTACAAGCAGTAAAACTTCATCTAATAACATCACTCGAGCTTGTACCACCTTTATTAGTCAAAAGTCAGCTGAAAATAGTAACAAAATATTAGAAATATAAACTTCAACATAAGTTTTAGTTCCTCAACCCAACTAACCTTGTTAATGCTTTTTTACCTATCAATTAAATATTTTTATTAGAAACTTTGTTTTTTTTTTTTTTTTTTTTATATACCATTCAGATTGCTTGAATTACTTTGAAATTAACATTATGTCAGGAAAAATTCCAAGAAAGATGAAACCCAAACCAGGTCTCTGGAATTATTTCTTTTTAAATATATTTTACAGTAAAAATTTTAAACATAATTTTTGTAGCAAAAAATATATAAACACATATTATATATCTTTAAATTTCAAACATACAATTTGCATATTGTATTCATTAATGATGATTACCTAAGAGATATTGTTTCTATAATTTCAAAATTTTCTGAAATATCTGTTAATTGCACAGCATTTAATTCTTTGTATCTTAAATACACTTGAAAAAGGGGTAGATTGAAGATCTAATAAGTTTTTTCACCTTTCCTAAATAATTTTCAAACTGGAAAACACTAAAATTATCTAGGTGGCCATACCTTTTTACATTTTCAATAAGATGTGATAGTGCATGGATACTGTAAGTGATAAATTCTTTGCCATACAAAATTGTACACTTCTCAACAGACTCTAAGCAATGAACCATATTCAAAATACTCTGCAAGAGATTTTTCATTGACCAGTATTCATATTGAAAAATATAACAAGAGAAAACAGTTGTAATATTTCTAAGATAACATATTTTTCAATAGAACTGGTCCTGTATAAAGAAAAAATTGTCACCATTCAGTAGCTTTCCAAAGATCAATGTGTTTTAAATGGCTGGGTTTTTTTTATTTTTATTTATTTATTTATTTATTTTTTTTTTAAATTTAAAAGGAATAAACTTTACACACTTCAAAAGCTTATCAGAGATTATAGAAATATCAGCATTTCTTAATCTGCAAGAATAAGTACCTTTGCACAAAAAAAAAAAAAAAGGAAAAAGAAAAACTAACTTTCGCATAATGACTAAAAAGACAAAATGCATATAATCGAAAGGAAATTTGCTTATCACTCCAATATTTAACTCTTTAAAAGGGGATTCTCCAGTAAAATGAAAATCATTGTTTGTGTCACCTTATTTCTCAAAGAAGCATTAATTTCTGGAAAAGTCATCTTTCGATATCATTTACCTTTTTGTTACCTACCATTTATC
>JAPDSC010094391.1:21800-46725 GCA_026290005.1 Latrodectus geometricus | reverse complement strand
AAGAATATATTAATAGTTATCTTTGTCTTACATAAAATATTTTTATACGACAAACCTGTTTCTAACAATAATTAAGAAACATTAATTCGAAAAATATTACTGAATCATTTTAATGGATATTTTCTAATTTCTTCTTAAAAGTAAAAAAAAAAAAAAAAAAAAAAAAAAAAAAAAAAAAAAAAAAAAAAAATTCAAAGAATAATTAGGCATAATTTTCTGAATTGTAAATTTAATTCTATTCTTTTAAAGAAAAGTTTGAAATTTCATTAAGTAAATTAACATTTATGCCAATAAATACGTGTTTTGTTTCTTAAAATATACATAAACAAATATAATTTAACACACTCCAAAGTTACATAATACATATTATTTATTTTTAACCTAACTAGAATGTCATAATTATGTTTTCCTAATGATACAAGTCATTATTTTTAACTATAAAATTTTAATTATTTATAACGAAAAGCATACAGCTTCTCTGAATTTTAAATTCAAGAAGATTTTAGCTTCATCATTGTTTATTTCCAATCTGCATGTAGAAGTATAAATATTTAATTCCATTTGGCATTTTTATGTATAAAATAATTTTGATTCATAAATTAAAAAATAAACATGCTTAGTATATACAAATAAATATTAATAAGGCATGAACTAATAATTATAAATGTATATCAAATGTTTATAAATTCTTATGAAACTGGATTTTAAGACATAGAATCTGTTTATTGAAAATTTTAATTATAATATAATACGGTTTATGATTATATTTATACAGAGGACATAAAAAAGGAAAATCAGAAATCATTAACGAAAACTATACATCGTTAATGTAATTCATACTTTGTAAATTAATTTGATTTAATATTTGAACATATTTTATGAAATTTATTAAGATTCAATTAAAATATTTGTGAATTCATTAAATGTAACAATGATTTAATAAAGGAATTCACAATACTGCACCTAAAATAAAATTAATCATTTTTTTAATCAATACTTTTACCTATAGTAAAAGAATTACCAATTAAAGCACACAAAAATTGTAAAATTGAATATTTTAATTTATATTTTATATTAAATTTTAAAAAATAAATTTCGTTCATATTTAAACTTTAAAAAAATTAAATTTTGCACTTGAATATAAATTTTAGATTTTGCTTCAAAGCAAATTTAAATTTTCTTCTGAAACATATTTTAAAAATACATTTCTTGAAAATCATAAAACATACAAGCATTGCAATTTATATCACCTATCTTACAGGAAATATAAAACATAAATTTCGGTTTATTTTTGATGAGAAAAAATGTCATTTTGACAGCCATTTTGCTTTGGTGCTAGAAAATATGTGCTCACGATGACAAACAAGGGAAGGAAAAAAGTGTAAAAATATATTATTTCACTGCCAAATCTGTCACAATATCAAACTGAAGTAAACACGTGATAGGAAGTGTTGAAATAGTGGGCATGTAGGAAATCGCAATAGAGTATTTCAATTTTTTTATTCAAACTATAGAAACTAAATTTCTTTTAAAATTTCTATTTAGATGAGATATGGTATAAAAATGCAAATATGAGATAAACAAGATATATCTAGAACTTGCTGCAAAATCCACTATATCTGGAAAATAATTCAATTCGGTTTTCCTGCCAATAAAAAAACAATATAATAATTATTATTTTTATAAATTATAAATGAAAATCAATTATTAAAGATATTCAAAATCATAGGTATTATCATATGTCGTTGCAGTTTCTGATGCATTTAAATATTTTATATAAGTTGTAATATTTTATTTTTTTAAATTTCGAAAAGAATTTTTACATAAATTCTTATTTCAATGTTATTATTTGTAAAAATGTCATAAATTAGATCCATTCGAAGATAAAATATTATGAATTAACTACCTTCTACACAAACGATATATTTATTTTTATTTAAAATAGTTATATTCACACGTTAAATTAAACAAACAACAATTAGCAATGATCAGAAATCCATTATAAAAGTCAAATTGATTAATTGGATGAAAGTATGCATTACCAACAAGGCAGAATTTGATATCCTATGAAAGAATTACTAGAAAGGATGTCTTCGCATTAACGAAGTATGAAGCTATTCAGATATCAGTAATAAAGCAAAATAAGTCTACTATTTTACTCGTGCTCCTGTTATACCAATTTTCGCAGAATAATCTACCGGCAGACACGTAAATTCATGCAGCTGTCAGATCAACATTTTTAATCGTCATAGGTTGCAACAATCTTCCATTTTTATACTAAGAACATAGCCATGTCTACAAACCTTTTTACAATTCTAAGTTACAAGTTCCAGATAGCATTGACAATGTATCAGCCACCCTTGAGAACAGCTCAACTCTTCTAAGCCTTTACAATAAATATTTTCACTTTCCAATTTCCCCATTTCTTCTTAAGTTTGCGCAAGTAATTTTCTACTAAAAGAAGCATAAGTATCCTAAACTTGCTTCGTCGTACCACTCAATCTACTTTTCACCAATATATTGCAAATTTATTTAATAGCTGCTAATAGATTGGTTCAAAGACTGGTGTAATAGAAGAACTATCTTCATGAAATGCAGTTTAATTTCCATTCAAATAACTTTACCAATAAATCCATTACTAAAACTATGAATCTTATACGAAGAAATCAGCCCTAAAACAAATTTACAGTTTTCATGAGCATTCAACATGCACTTGATACTTTTAGGCAGTTGGGTCTTAATTATGTACTAGCCAAAGCTTAAGTTTCATCGAATATAACATTTAGAATACTTTAGATTTTTCGAGTATCCTTCACATTATTATGTTATGTTATTTCTCTAGTTTTCTAGAAATATGTATTCAAGTACTGTCGAGGCAAGTTAAAGTGGGATCTGTCACTAATGACTGAACGTCTCCAGTCAGCACATATCCAAGTGGATCTTGCCGGCATTGTTAAAAATGGAATTTTTGTCTTACATATAAGCACTTTAAGGACTGGCAGAAGCATTAAACTCACTGCCGCAACCACCTGCAGAAGTTTTTATGAGATGTATGTGTAAAGGGATACAAAATAGAGAGTTGAAATCAACATAACCTTTACCGTGACAGCTGTTCTATTTCATCGCTTCCGTTGTGACTGTTACCCTGTTTGTATAACTCCTGATATCCATATTCTCAGCAATTATTAGGTTCCTTAACCTACCTTTTTCAATTTGAATCACTAATTCTGTGATCATACTCTATTTTTGTAATGAAATACAGTCATAATGAACACAGATCTTTTTGCAAAGCATCATAACAGTAGATGTAAAATATACATAGTTAAATAAAATCACAAATATTGTAATCTATTTAAAAAATCTTTGTAAGCACATCCTGAATGTCCACTTCCTTTACCCAAGAAGTGTACTTATTCTTTCACGTCCCTCGATAATGATTTGCATGTTCAATTTACACTACTTAATTCAGAAATATGTCTTTACTTATGCCAGTTTACTCATCTTTGAATTATTATAAATTCAGATAATTTCTTTTTGTTCGTTGATTATTGTATATCATAGCTAAATTTGATTCTTTTGATTGTCATTACTTCAATCATTGCTATAGCACATGAGTACAGAAAATCTACGAATGATTGGTTTAGCTTTCTTTCATACCAAAATTATACAAAACAATATAAAGTTTCGCATTTTATTTGTTGATATGAACTATATACATATTCAATTTCTTTAATCATTTTTCTATAGTTAGTTATGTTAGCCTTTTCTTCTATGTTACACAGAGAGGAAATATTTCATAAAACTATTGAAGCCATCCATAATTGTAGACTATTGATTTTAGCTGGAACATTGACGAAATATTGCAAGAAAATTTTTTTTATTTTCATTATTTACTAACTTACACACAATATAGAAGTAAACTAAAGTATTATTGACTTTCAGCTCTCAGTAAAAAAAGTAAAATTCAGATTCATGTAAAAATATGAATTTTTCTCGATATTGTTTTCATTTAAATTAAGTAGAATTTAAATTAAATTAAAATAAAGTGTAGTATCTTTTCTTATAATTCATATATTCCGAGCATATTTTACGCATCATTTAATTCACAAATTAGATTAAAATTGTACACACAGTTACCATTCCAAATTCAGTAGTAAATAAAAGAAACAGAAATATATATTAATCATTAAATTCAATAATTTTATGTAGTAAATTAAACTAATGATTGAAATGATATTCAAATGTCATTTAAATTAAATTAGCTGCTAAAACGATATTGTTAGATAAAAACTAAGATTATATTATTTATTTGTTGCAAGAATATTATAAATTGCTTCAGAGATAAATTTGACACATATTATAAAAATATAATAATATCATAATGAGTGTTGGAAAATATCTCATTAAGGATTTTTACAATTTGTGATACAAAAATCTGCATTCCTTATGGCTATTAATTTAAAATTATTTCTTTTCTATTTTATAAAGCGTAGAAGGCAGCTTTCTGATCGACAGTTCAATAGTCTGGGGGTAAGTTTTCCACAAACTACTAAACTGAAAACATGAATGTTTCTTATTGTAAAAAAGAAACTTCAATATAGAACTGAACTAAAACAAAATGAAGCTGAAACTCTAAGGGAGATTGAAGTCACTTTGGGAATGGAAGTTTGTTGCGTTTAAAATCTAATACGTGGGTTTGGTAGAATCAGCCTACATGTGCATAAGAGTTACCATTTGGCTAACAACAAATCAATCAGCTTTATATAGAAACAGAGGAACGGAATTTCACATGGAAAACATAAGTACAGACAGAAATATTTTTCCGAGATTTAAAAATGTTTTTTTCTTAATTTTGAAATATTTTTTGTAAATATTTACAACTACTACTTAAGTTTCAATAAATATTTATGCCTTTCTATGATTTCAATAGAAAATTTAGCTTAAAACAAATTATTTCATATTTTTTTGAATAATTATCTCTCTAATTAATAAGTATAAAAAATAAATGTGTTAGATTTATATTATACGTATTTATGGAATTTATTTTAAGATAATGCATTTATTATCCGCAATGTTTAAATAAGTTAAAATGTTTAAATTCTTTTGATTATATTTTATCCATAATGACGATAAATGTATTATAATAATACTTTTATCAGTTGTGTTTAGGAGATAAATTTGTATGCAATACAAAAATATAATGTAACTCTTAAAAAATTTTTGAATAACGATAAATGAATGTAAGGATTCCATCCTTTCAATGATTACAAAATACTCTATATTATGTGTTGATACACACTGCAAAATGGGAAAATAAATTAAATTTTGAAACTAAATTTTTTATAATTTTTTTCAAAAATTCCCCAAGTTTATAATTTTGAAATGTGAATATTTATTTAAAAATTTCAGTTTTCAGTAAATCTCTTCTATTCCCAAAATAAAATATATGGCTTTTGAATATGTATCTATTGTGTGTATTTTAAAAATAATTAAGATGGAATAATTAAACATCTAGTCATTAAGAAATATAATCTTCATTATACATTGCATAGTTTACAAACCATTTAATGAGTTTGAACTTCTTCTAAATGAAATTAGTTTAAAAATACGGTGAAAAATGTTTTATTTATTTTTTTATTACTACATTCAATTAAGTTCTATCAATTAATATATCCACTGAATACGTTAAGGAGTAGACAAAAAGTAGATAATTTTTTAATATATGAATCTCATCAAACTAGAATTATTAACTTTTCATTTAATTCAATGCAATGAAAGTCTTAATAACTGTTTTCCAATCGTTCCATATTTATATTACGAAATGCTAATAAATAAATAAAATGTTAAATTTGAATATGCTCCAATTCAATATTCATTTTTCTATTTTAAATGATTAATATAAATTATTTTTGATATATAAGTACTGGAGATTTTTTCTTTTAAATCTAAGAAATTATGTTTAATTAAATAAATGCATTTTTTAATTGAGTAGGTATGAATATTAATGAGGCTAACATCGTAAGAACTTACAAATTTTTATTTAAGTTATAATAAATTTATGTTCAAAACTAATCTACAAAACTTGAGTTGTAATATATTCTTTCAAGAAAAATATATAAAATAAAACCATTACTCCCATACATTCTTACTATTATATTTACTTTCGTTTCATTGTAACATTCAATTTTTATTACTATTACTACAAAAACCTTTCACTATAATAGAATGTTTTATTTTCTTTAAATATCAAATCCTTGCGGAATAAAAATGAGTGTAAGTAACTTTGTCTTCAGGATTAAATAAATTGAGTAAATTCTCTTTCCCTAATAACATACCATCATTTGGTAACATAGAAGGAAACCACCCTAAGAGTAAATCACCAAAGAGGATTTTACTTGGTATCAATACTTATTTATTTGTCTATACTGTATTTTGTTTGTAAACGGAGATTTTGTTTCAGTCTGGTCGTTGAGTATTATATTGAATATCTATTAAACTTAATCTTGCAAAAGTATACTACTTTCTGTAAGTTATAAGGCTTTGTTTAGTCTGGGAAGTAAAACAAGGAGCATTAAAATTCAAATGAAATCATTTCTAACTCATTTATCATAACAGATATTTAAGGGTAATAACGTAGTTTTATTACATTTATTTCTCTAAAATCTAGTCTCTCATTTTTAAACTGAATTTTTATCATCCATTATGATTATATGCAATAAAATGTACAAAATATCATATTTTAAGCAATCAGGTGAAGTTACAGTTAGAAGTTATTCAAAGGCTAAACTTTTCAGCAAATTTTATTTTAAAATTGACCACAATAATTAAAAGAACAATTCAAAGGTTTGAAGATCATTGAATGTAAATAATAATTCTGCTTATGCCAATCGAAAAAGGCTGATTTTAAAAACATTTATTTTTCTTGCAAAAACATTTACTTCTCATATCAATATTTGAAATATTACAAAATATATTATAAATACTATTTCTTTTTTATTATTTATCTAAAAATATTCACTGAATAAAATATAATTTTTGTACAAACAGAAGAATATTGGGTTTCTTTACCTGTGTACATACAAATTCTTTTCTTACCGCATTTAAACTGACCGGAAATTGTTCACTATTTATTCTTGATTCAATGATAAACAATATTCCCATTGGATATTAAAACATCACTATCGAAATTTTGTCTATTCCTTTACTTATGTCCTTAAAATAATTCACTTTATGCAAGACATCTCGTATGATAATTTTTTCTTCTAAAACTGAAAACACTCAAGAGAAAATATTGGCTTAAATTTATTTCTCTATTTTTTGATTATTTTTTTATTATTAAATATTTAAATTTTGTTTATAGAAGTTATAAGAAATCTCTCTCTCTGTTAAAATGAATATTTCCATACACACACACACATATATAAATAGTAAGTATATTGTAGTAAATGGTGAAAGTTATAGTATACATATATAATAAATAGTGGAAGAAGTAAGTGAAAGAATTTTCAAAGAATTATTTTAAAGTACTTTTCAGACATAAAATCAGAAAAAACTGGAATAAATCTGTAAAGGTAAAGTATAAAATTATAAGGTAACAAAAATATTATGATGAAAGAAGAGAAGTTTTCATCAGTTTGACAGCTTCTCAATAATATCCAAAGATGAAATATTATCCTGGATTTTTAAAGTTCCTTTAATGATATTAAAAAGTTTTACTGGTTTG
The DNA here is from genome assembly GCA_026290005.1 of Latrodectus geometricus. Lineage (NCBI taxonomy): Eukaryota > Metazoa > Arthropoda > Arachnida > Araneae > Theridiidae > Latrodectus > Latrodectus geometricus. Next base: position 39,002 of record JAPDSC010094391.1, on the reverse strand, counting down.
AAATTTAATAAAACGAAAATTGTTTCTCTTAGTAAAATACTATTGAAATAATATAACAAAACCTAATGGAAAAAAATCAATAGTTTGACTTGTTGGATTTATTTATGTTTGCATTCTAATCATTTTACAAGAAATTGACACAAAAATGCCTACTTTTGCTAATATTGTAATTTAAATATAAAGTTTACATTCCTATATATTATTGATCAAACTCTTTATTAAATTAAGACCATTGAAGTATAAAATTAAGTGTTTAATATATAAATTTTTGAAATTAAATATTAATTGTTTTAGAATGCAAATGTTGACTTGAGTAGTTTTTAAGGCTCTGGAATAAGAAGGCATAATATCCGTCATGTTTTTGTTATATTTAATTCATATTGTTTAAAAATGTGAATCACTCTTCCGATAATTATTTATGCTCAAAAATAGCTACAAATGAAACCAGAGCTTGAAACTTTTAATCTTCATATAAAAAATTTAAAAAAGCGTTATTCCTACTGATAGATTATCTTATAGAATTTATTATTAAGAACTTATATTGTTAATTTATTTACAATATAATTTTGTTGTTATTATAATTTATGAAATTGTTATCATTTTTATTGTAAAAATAGATGCTGCTTCAAGTGCAAATTGCTAGTTAATTAAAACATATAAGTGAATCGACATATATTTCCTAAATATTGATTTCATTCTAGAGACAACAGATTAAAATTTACTATGAAAGTATTAAACGATAGTTCAATATTATTTAAATACATATTATAAACTTATTTCATATATTTATTCTAAGAAATAATAAAGCAAGCTTGCACTTTTCGTTTTTCCTTCTTGTAACAAAGAAAGGAAATTAATTTGATTTCATAGTTAATAGTATATTAAGAATCAGTTAAAAACGAACATTTTAATGAATATTTAATTTTTCAGCTAAGAAATATTTTGCTTTTTACTTAAGGAAACATTTGTACTTCAGCAATGCAAACTATTCTATAAATGTACGTGAAGTACTTTAAGCCAAAAATAATTAATTTCAACAGAATTGAAACAAAACACTGTTTATAAAAATTTAGTTATTTAAATTTTGCTGTCAAAATTTTTAACACGCATAATTTTATTTACTTGAGTTTTCAATTTGATAATTGAGGATACATTAAACCATTTGTTTCATATCCAAGAAAAAGTACTTTTGATATTTAAACTAAGAAAATAACTAAAAATATAATTAGGTAGTCTAAAAAAGTAGATTTTGTTACATATATTTCTTTTAAAATAAACTAATTAATGCAGCACTGCAGTTTATTTTTTATTAAAAGTTTTCTATTCTATTGATTTTATTTCTTAAAAAGAAATTATTACGAAGGAAATCCTTCATGTATTTTCTTTAATACTACCTTAAGATAAATTGGGCTATAAACTATTTTTGTCTTACAAAAGTGGATCGAAGGTAAGAATATAGACTATTCGAGAAAGAAATAAGCAATGATATTATTAATAATAATAATTTCAAATATTTAGATATCCTTTATCTAGAAACTATTTAAAAGAACCCTACATTGTTTAAATTATGTTGAAATAAGTATAAATTTTTCCCCATGGAGCTTTTCCCTCAACGTCGAAAACAACCACTAATTTATTGGTGTGAAATCTGGCATGATTCCTGTCAGAGAAATGTGGCATGATTTAACTTATGCATTAATATATAATACAGCTCTTAACACTTTCTAGTTTTGTATTCTTGTAAATTTTCAAAACAGAAATGCAATATTTAAAATTCATTGTAATTTTTGGTGGCAGATTATGCTGATGGATTACAGCCTTACGATCGCAGAAAAAAATCCATGAATTTTTCAGTAAGTTTAGTTCATCGGATTCTTTTTTTGGAGGCTAAAAGTCAGTGTATTGTCAAACGTTTGAAGCAGACTGTATAAAGAGATCAAAATAATATATCTAAGTTTTATCATCTATCATTTTAGTTAAGTAATTTGGATAAACTTTATGCATATATTTCTTCTCTAAGCATTGATGTAGTTTTATTAGCTTTCCTTTCTTAGTTTGGTGATCAAGGAATCAGAGGAAACAAATGTGCTATTATTTTATAGTTCAACGTATTTTGTTTTTTAACTAAGAACCACTTATCTTTATTCCTGTAGGGCAAACTAAATAGTTTTTTAAAAAACATAAAGCTGATAAAATATTTTTAGCTTCTCTTAGAATATTTATAATCATTCAGTTAACATTTTGAAAAAAATCGTGTTTACACTTTTTAAAATTTCACAATACATCATTATAGTTTGTATTAACATTAAATTATTTTAACTTGCATAAGACACTCATCTAAAATACATTTGAAAACTTTAAAAGATGCCTATTTTAAATCACACGATATATTAAGCAAGATATAAAAAAGTTCCCATTTAATATATTATTTAATAATTTCTAAAATTATTCAACATTAATTGACTTATAAGACACACAAGTAAAACATAATTAATTAAGTATATATTTATGGCTTATGATGTCGTAGTGCAAACAACATAAAAAGAGCAAGAGAGGAGACACATATTTTATTGTACAAAGAATTCAATAGCAATTCCTCTCGGCAGTAGTGTTTGAAATATCAAAGAAAGAAAATGCATAAAAATTGTAATACAATGAGGCAAGTATCATAAACAAATAAAACTAGACATTTAAAAGTGGCACCTGAAAGCTTCAGGAAAAGTTTATAGCAGTTTTACTTAACAAGGTACTTTTTTCCTTGGGATGGTTGGGTGGTCCATTGACATCAAAAATGTTCTCTTTTGTATTTTTTGTGGCCAATCAAGGATTTGGAGTGGAGATCATTGACTCTTTCCTGGAAGACTTAAAGTTACATGCTAATTTTATGATCGAAAGTAACCAATAGAAGAAGTGGAAGGAGAGAAGGAGACAACTATAAGGTAAAAGAGTTGAACCGAGTGAGAGATAGAGATGGAGCAGACCTACTAGAGAGGGAGCAGACCTGCGAACAGAGGAATAGAGGAGACCTCCACTAAAAAGAGAGAGAGAGAGAATACCTCCAATGATGAGTAAATAGAGGAACAGGGAGATACTGGAAGATCCTAAAGAAAGCTATATTACTGAAGAGACCTACCACGAATGATACAAGAGAGTACTAGTGATGCGACAGAGTACTAGAGAATCTTATGAGCGATTCTTCTTACATAAAGGGGTGCGTCTTTTTAATCTCTTTCTCATGACTCTGGCTACTTTATTTCATAAATATGTTTTGAAGAAACTTGTATAAAGATTAATCAAGAATGTTCAATGTAAATATTTAGGTTTTAATAATTCAATAAAATTTTGTTATTTTTTAAACTTTGTCTTTCTGATTTGTTCTCTAAACTCTCCACTATTTCTCTAGGAACCTGGGTTAACTGGTTTAACGAGTTCCACCACAACGTATGAAATTAGTCAAACCTTACCATTTTCAATTAAAGTTCATGGGTTAAATATATGTATCATAGAAATTTATTATAGTTGATGCATAAAATTGTTAGGGAAAAAATTCGAGATTATAATGAAATTAATCAGAACTGTTTCTAAACTTTTTGAATCTAGAAAAGAATTACTTTTTTGACAAATAATACATACTTTATTGGGACTTGCACTCCGTAAAGCGGATTGAATGTTTTTCTTATTTCACGTTTCAAAGAGATAAAGTCGATATGATTAATTTTCACATTATTTTAAAAGTGTCTGGAACTATTAATTAATGTGGTCTTAAACATATTCTAAAGATAGAATATTTAATCTTCTTTTGAGCTACAATAATTACTTTATAATTATAAAGGTACTTAAAGTTTCTCATACTTAGTTCTAACAAAACTTTCATTAACTGATATTCTATCACATCGAACTCAGAAGTGAAATGCATTATCCGATGAATAAATAATAGTTCTCTTCCTCTTCGACAGTAAAATTACACAGCTTTCTTATTCAAATGAAGTTTCTATGATATGTAGGAAAATTATGTTTTCTATCTTAATTTCGGAAAATTATGCTTTATTTTAAATTAATTTTTTTGTTGATATTAATTCGATTGATATGTCAATTACTCATAATTAACATAACAATCTAAAAAATAGTAATAATAAAAAATAAATAAAGTAACAAAATAAAAAGACTAAAAAATAAATTTTAGTCTTTCTAAAATAGTTCTAATGTGTATATGACTGAAACATTGAAATGTTTTTGTAAGGTATTTTGAGGCTAATTTAGAACATTTATTAATATTAATGTTAGAAAGAAATAGAAGTTGAACATCTCCCTTTACATAGTAAACTGAAAAAGAAAATACTGGAAATATTAAGCACTAATTATAAAATTTAACTGTAATGTGTGACTGTATTAAATTGCTCTTATAAAATGTGTTTTCGACACCAATTGTAAAGTGGATGATGGAAATAGACAGCAGATGGATACTTTATCTCCTTTGATGAATTCCGTTTCTGCCTGCCATGATGGTCAGATTCGAATCTAAAGATACATTAGGGTCTTTAGATTAGAATCTGAAGACTCTAGTGTGTCTTTAGATGGGAGAGACTGCTGAATTGTTGCTGAACTAAACCTCATACTCAGATCAGTGTTTTTATGCATTCTAACACTGATCGCAGTATAAGGTTTTGGGTTGGTATTACATTTCCCTCGTGGTTTCTATACTTTCCTCCTTGCCACCAATCATATTCCAACAAGATAACGCATGACCATACGTGGCATTCACTATTCAAGAGTTTTTTAACAATCATATTGTTTTTGTTTGCTTATTCTTCCAATCTTTCACCAGTCGAAGCTTGTGGTTCATGCTTAACAATAACTGGCTTGGAATGTATTACCTGCTGCTACACTCGATCAATTTTCGCTTTGTGCGAAAACCTTATGGGCTGATAAACACCAAGGGCATATTCAAAGTCTCGTTGATTCTAAGCTTCAATGTGTGGTTTCGTTTATAGCCAACAATGGGACAATAGCAACTTCTGATTTGTCATCATTCTCACTTCAAATTAGACTTATTTTGATCACTTGATTTTAATATATCTTTTTATCTACCAAATAAAACTTACTGTGACACCTCAGACATTTATTAGATGGTTAACAATATAAGTAAATAAATATTTCATAGGGAAATAATTAAAGTAATACGGAAAATCAGTGTAAATTTTAAAATAGATTTGTTAAATTAAGATTAATTAGTTGTAAATTTTAAAAAATTTTCACGAGAAAAAACTTCATTAGAATGAAATTAAAATTGTTAAAATAATTCATTCATTTAATATGAAAAAAAAAGTATAAAAGTTTACCAACTCAAAATAAAATATACAGTCTGCTTTTATTAGTGTTTTATTTTAGTTACTTATTATTACTTTAGTATATAATCCTAATAAATTATAATATTTCGTGACTTTTAAATTCGAAATTCGTAAACAGTTTAAGTTTTCATAACTTCCAGCAAAACTGCGTTTATAAAAATATTGATATGTCATGCAATAGATTTTTCTTTACTTAAATTGTAATAGAATATGCTCAAAAGTTTTAAGATGAGTTGTAATCTTTTAATTACTTCACATTTACATGGAGTAGAAAATGAAAAACGAATTGTTCGCAAGGCTAAATCAAGAATTTCTCTAAACTTAATTTTGCATGAAATTTCGAACATGTTTTGAGTTAGTAATTTGATACTGAAATTAAACTTCAGTATATTTACTTCTATATATATTATATAATTAGGCAATATTTGTAGAAAAATAATGAAGGTGAGGTGATATTTAATTCATGATGAGAAAGTGAAAACACACACACACATTCCCTGGATCATTCCATTTAACTTTTAAGAAATCTGTTTTTGTGAAACTGTCTTTTTGAAAAATACATTTCGAGAATGAAGCCAACACTTTCTCATCATGAAGATTGTTTTCAGTAATAAATCTTATTTAGTTCAAATGGAAGTTACATAGAAATGATTTTTTTTATTTATTTGTTATATTTTTTCCTGAGTAGTTTTTAATAGTTTTCCTGTTGAATTATATTGTAAGAAATTTCTGCCCGTTAAAAAAGAAATTCCTTACCATTTTCTAGTTGCCATTAAATGTAGTGACAATGAGTATGCAAATAAGTATATGATTATCCCGTGTGTATTGTGCACGTTATCCCGTTACACGTTGGTAGAAAGTGCTAGGAAACAATTGTGATTATTTCGAGGACTAACAATGGGTTGCACTTCTGAAGGTCATGTTCTTTTAGATCATTAAAAAAGGCAAGAAAACTTTTTTGCTTATTTTATATAGTTAGCTGGGCCAAATCTTTTCAATTGAAGGGTAATATAATGAAAAATGAATAAAAAATGAAATCAATTGAAGGGTAAAATATTTTGTCAAGAAGTGCTGAATTGATCTAGCAAAAGTCTAGAAGAAAATTTTTAATCTACTTTAGAATAGATATAGTGAATCATGTATAATTTCTACATTTTTATAGTGATATTAGAGGTAAGTAATTTCTTTGAGTAAAAATATAATATTAATTATCTACAGTAATATTATATTTTTCAAAAATCTCTTATGTACAAATTTACAATAATGATAATGTTTTTTCAAAAATCCCTTTTGCACAAATTTACTTAGATTTGCTTGATGAATAAAAAATATGTGGAATAAAATAATGTCTATTGATCATAATTTCCACAACTCACATGAATCGAAACCCAAAGACATATTGAGAAATATTATTAAAAATTTAAATTGACGTCATAACTTTTAAAAAAGCAAAGTAAATCTTTAATATTCTTTTTTTAATATGTAATTTCTATTTCAACAATACTTTTAAATGGAGATTTAATTCGAATAAAATCGAGTTTATAAATGAAAAAGATTTTTCGATACTTTTTTTAATAACAAAAATAATGATATTTTTCAACAAAAATCTTAGATGCTATTTCATTTCATGAATAGTTTTTTGTCAATAATAACATTTTCTTAATAAATGATTTTAGTATGATACAAAATTATAAAAGTTGACTATTCAATCAAAATTAATGAAATTCATTTATCCACGTATAACAATTTATTATTGATAGTAAAAGATAAATTTTATTTCATAAGAAAATTTTTTTTTTCAAATTTACAGTGAAGACTGCGCTAAAAATATTGATAATTTTACATGTTGCACACAAAAATAAATACAGAAAGGAAAATATTCAGTTACTACTTTAATAAATTAATGAAGTTTTTTGTCTTACTTATGGAACTCTAATCATTATGAATATTTAATGACAGAAAAATGCTTTAGTATACTTATGGAAGGAAATAAATTATAATAAAAACGAAACAAATTATTCAGTATTCTGTTAAAAAAATTTTTTTAGTATAAGACTTTTTTAATTTAATCCAATCAAACTAAAACAAACATTAACTGTTTTTATTTATTAATTTCAATAAAAAGAAACAAAATACAAAATTTTGGAAGAAAAGTTATAAATTGGATTTGAAAGCTAGTAAAAAGTCTTTTTGTGTGTCTTACTTCAGTAAATTCAGTCAGAATACATTTAATGTCTTCCTAATGAAATCTAAAGATAAAATGATTCTTGAAAAATTGAAAACTTATGAATAAGCAAACATGAATACATCATGAAAAAGATCAAAAATTGTTTGGAAAAGTTGAATTCCCAAAAGACTTCATCCCATATATGTACGCTTCAAATCTAATTTTTTTCAAATTCCTTTTTTTTGTCTGTTTGCATTTTGTTGAATTTAATATTAGAATTTCTTTACCTTTTATATGTTTCTGTTCTAAGGGTTGTTAAAAATAATTTTAAGTTTTTATGATTGAATGTAAGAAATTTGATTATATTTAATTTTATTTTATATTTTAAACAAAATTAGGAAAACTTTTTCTAAAATTGTATTTTTTAATTCTTCAGATAGCTGTATAGTAATAAAAACATTTAATTTATAGAACTCGATAAAATTGATATTCTTAAACTGATCTTAGAGTATAAAAGTAATTTAATTTTAAAATTTGAGTTTTTATTATATCCTTAAATGCCTAATGTCTATTTTTTATAAGCATTAATATAATAAAACCGAAATGTTTTTTTGTTAAATATTTTTTGTTTAAAGAGATCGACAAAATAAATTGTTTAATACATAATTTTTAAAACTTTAATTGTAAATAGAAAAATAAAAATAAATCTGAAAAATGAGAAAATGATATGAAGTTTAATAAAATTAATTTATTAATTATTTTTTATCTGATTTTATAAATTTATATATAAATTCTATCATTCAAGGATAATTAATTAATTTAAAAATGAGGCAAGGGTAATGTGTTTAAAATAATAATTTTTTCAAATGCCAAAATATTTTAGATACAATATAATTCATACAGAAATAAGTGTGCTAATAGGTAATGAAATTTTCATCAGAATAATTTACGCATTTTCCTCTAAAAAGTGAAAAAAGTTTTGTAGAAAAATCACTCTTTGTAATAAAGCATGTACAAACTAATATCTATGCACAATTTATGCACGATCGCGTTAAAGAACTTGCACTTTTAGTAATTTCTAACATTGATTACCTTAATGGCTAGTCATAAACTTAAATAATCACGATTTACACTTAAACTGGGTGAACCTCGTAAAATGTTGAACGTATGCATTAGCTAATTTGAAAATATTATAATGTTATATCTGTTGCCAAATAAATTTTAGAGAAGCAAATAAGCATAATTTCGATAATTATTTTCAAAATAATATTCATATAAAAATGTTTGTGGTTGCGCCTTTAAACAATAGTCTAAAACAAGTATAGTTGTTTATTTTACTTAAAATAAATTAATTAACTTCCGTAAAATGACAGCTTATAGTTGTTTATTTTGTCATTTCCAACGAGAGTTGAGTACATGTGATATGCTCAAAGAAATCTATATTTATCAGAATTGTATTAAAGTTCCAAAAGTAATAATTATTTCTTTTGATATCTAAACTAGGATTTCTTAGAAACTGTTAAGCTTCTGGAAATCTATCAGGGTATGTCCATAAGTAAATTTTATTTGATATATTCATTTAGAAAATATTTTAGAAAAAATTCATTTAATTATGTTACAAATAGTATAAAGTTTGTCTTAGAAATATGTATAAATAGCAAATGTTACAAACATATCAAAGATTAATTTCACTGTATATTCCTAAATGCTATTGATAAATATTAGGTATTGATTATTACTATTATTTGTATTTGTACCTTTTGACTGCTAAGAATACTTATTATAATGATTGAAATCATGTAATAAGGAAAAATGAATGGCAACTTTCGCTTTTAGTAAGAAATAATGCACAATATTTCATACTTTTAAAAAATATTTATTAGGATGAAGAATGTTAAATTACTCATTTTATTTCTGAAATTAAGAATCCTATAAATGCCATTACTAAAAAGAGTCCTATATTCAAAATCTGCAAATCAACTCCTTTTGAATATAATCATGTCAGCAATTTCTAGCAAAAAGTGATTGGTGTAAAAGTGAAGGGTTAAAAATGATTTGCCATCAATTTTTAAGTAAGTATCAATGTATCAATGTAAAGGAATGTGTAACAAATTATGAAATATACGACTTTTTTAAATATAACATTTTTAAACTTTCCTGTTATAATATCAAATTAATAAATAATTTATAAGAATAGCTCTGATAATTACCTTTCCATCAATATCAATAAATATATTATCACTTGAAGTAAAACAAAGATTATAAACTATATTCTTAAGGAATTTAGTATGAATTTAATATATTATATATAATTTATAAATTAGGTATTTAGTTGAAATTTAATTACTTTAAAGTCATTGAATTCAAAATTTAGGATTTCTCAAATAAATATTATTAAATAAAATGTATTCTCTAAATAAATAATTTATATATTAGTTCAATGATAATTTTAAAAATGATTTCGTTATTTACTGATTTTGAAAGAAAATAGATTTTGTGAATATTCATTTTATTGAATTTAATTTAAAAAATTAATTAAATTATATTGCTTAAGAAAATCAATGATTCTTGATTTGTTTAATTTATTACTCCATCTCTAAAGTTCAAAACTGAAGTAATGTGCCATTTTATTAGCTCTTACAATATATTATACTCTCATTGAAGTAAAAATAAGTTGAATGAGGTACAGAGTAAGCAACAAGTTAATTACGGAAATTAAATATGCTTACGCCACAAAGATAAAGCGAAATCATGCTTTTTCTTCATTAACTTTTAAGAAAAGAATACAGTATTTTAAACCATTCAAAGTTATTAACAATATTATAGTTTTAAAATTAAATTAATACTCTATCCATAGTTTGATGCACAAAGAAAGTATTGTACAATACTTTTATACACAATGAAAGAAAGTGCAGTCATAGAAAGGAAATGCTTGTCTGAATTGTAATTTTAATAATAATAACGCTATAACTATATTCAAAATATATAATAACTATATTCAACAACTATATTCAAACATAGTATAACAAATACTGTGTTTGGTATAAAATATATACATATATTTTATTATGTATAATATAAAAAATATTTTATTATTCATTCATATTTTACAGTTCTCATATAACTAGATAATACATTTACTATTCCTAATATTATATTTTATTTTTCTTAATAGAAAATATATTTTGATATGTATCTTACCACTCGGATTTCCTATTCTTAAAAATAAAATAATAAAACTTGGTAAAGAACTGGACGGTATAGAAATGCAATTTTCTGTGAAATTCCATTCAATAGATCTGTCACTTGAATAGAAGTAAATGTCTCTCAATTATGAATCATATCAAAATTTGTAAAGTACCGATGAATTTCTATCTAAATATTCCGAGAATTCAAGAAGAATTTTAGGAATTTATCTTAAAACTTGCTTAGGAATTTCTTTTCTTGCAGCAATTTGACAGTATGATATTTATCTCACTGAAAGTTATGAATATAAAAATAAACTGCACTCCGTAAAATAAGAAATTTGATTAGGAATGTAATAAATAGTTTTCAATATGCAAGGAATGAGGTTTCGAATCCCTTTATTCTTGTTAAACTAATGATAAAGGATAAATCTTTCCTTATATTTACTAACATGATAAAATATGTCAAAGAAGTTAATTTATGTATATTAGAGAGACTAAAATGTGTGTGTGTTTGTTATTAATTTAATTATAAGATCAATGATAGTACGAAAAATAAGATTCAACATTGATTTAAACTATAAAATATAGATTAAATTTATAATTATATATTGACTTTTGCATGGTAGAAGGTATGTAAAAATGTCATTTAAAATAATAAAAAAATATTTTCTTGTCTTTTGTTATTTTTCATTTTAATAATAAGACTAGTAAAAATTCTTGTAAATAATAAAAATGAAAATAATATATTGAAAAAGTTTCTCTAAAAATACCTAATTTCATGACACTTTTCTTCTTTAATATGAGCACAACAAGCTGATATATCTCCAAGTTTCACACTTGTAATTTTTAACAAAATTATTATAATGTTTTTGTAAAATTAAAAACTAATAGTAATTTATAATGTTTACATGTATATAAATATATACATACTACGACAAAATCAAAATGCTTATTCAATAACTGCTTATATTTGGCAATTTTTTGTTTAAATATTTGCAAAATAAAACAAATCTGGCACAGATTAATTCGGTATAAGACTATTTAAACGCAATATAAAAATATAACTTTATATAAAATACCGAAGAAAAATCTACATAGATAAAGTTTCGGAATACATCCAATTACCCATTTGTGTGGGAGTATAATATTAGGGCATTCAACTCATAAAAGTTCAGTGTTATGTGTGGGCGTAGGAAAGGATATTTTTCTCAACAAGTTAATTTATCTATTGAATGTATGAGATAATATTTAAATAAACGAGTGAAAAAAGAAGCATTTTGAGAAATAGATTAGTATATTGTGCAGTAATGTAAATGTTTTGTCTAATTCTTAGAACATAAAATATTTATGTGTAAAAGGGCAAACAAAAAATTTTTGAAATACTCAAAACAGAAATATAAAATTATTTTCTTTGGATGCTTCTAATCATGAAACTTTTAGGCATGGAAAGATTAATTGAAATTTTTCTGGAAAGTTAAATATTAAAATTTAAAGTGACAAATGTTTTTTTACACTTTCCATAATTTCATAACTCTAAATGTTATGAAGAAAATACAACATTATTTTAAAAATTTAGAATAAAAAAATAAAAGTAGTTAATCTCATAAGAGAAAAAATGTGAAAGATCTTTTTAAATATTATCAAGCATATTTAATATGAAATATCCAATTTTTTGATAAATATTTATAATATTTTAAAACATTAGATCCTATATTTAAGTTGCTTGGAATTCATTTTTTTCTTTAGGACTTTCATAAGTTAATAGTTAAGTTTCTTGGTTTTAAATTACGACAGTTTAATGATTTAAATGTAATATATATTCTCTTCTTTAATAGAGAAAGAATAATTGCATTTGTTATTGCTTCAATTCAACTTGTTATATTTATCACGTAATAAATTATAGCAAAATATAAAGTAATTAAAATGATTTTAAGTATATTTTTATTATTCTAACTATTAAGTAATTTAAGCAATTTCATTTGTCATGGCAGCAAATAAATTAAAAATGGTTTCATACTTAGAAGAAAATATTCCACATAAAATCTATGTGATCGAAAAAAATATAAGATTCATTGAGACAACTATGTTACATATATGACGACAAATTACTGTTTATATGTTATGTAGAAATTGAAAAATATTATAATCCTAAATTAGAAGTTCAATATTTAAATATGGTAAAAATTAACAAGCCATGTAAGAAGATAAAAATTTGTGATTTTATCAAGAAACACATTTTCTCCTAAGTTTGTATCGACGTCCCTGAAATGATTGATTTCTCCAGGAATCAAAATTTAGAACTTCTATTTTTTTTGAAGCCAGAATTTATTAGTAAATGTTTGTTGTCAGTTAAAGGCCTGTTTTGACTACAACTTAAATTGATATTTTCAATATTTCTCCTACAATTTTTTGAAATACTCAATCATGCATTGAAATTTTAGAGGACATATTAATATGAATATTACATTTGTTTTTCAAAGTAAAGAAATATGAAATACATATATTTTGTAAATTGGTTATTAAATTTGCTTATTATTCCCACTATTAAGTAAACGAAAATTTAGTAATTGCAGGTCAAAGAATTAAATAAAAAAGTTTTTCGTATTGTCTGCAATTCTTGAAGAGAATGAATTTTTAATAGCTAACATATATATAGAAAATCTTACATATCAGATTATCAAACAACCTTACAAATTCTTTAATGTAAATATGAGTTTGAATAAATAAGAGTTTGAAATAATTAGCTTTCTAGTAATCATAATCATTTTAATTCAAACAACTTTATTTTTTCATCATTTGCAAATAATGAACAAATATATTACATTATTTATTTAGAGTATACATTTTAATCCTTAATAAAGAAATAGCCTGCACGTGTTTATCAAAACTATTTTGAAATCTTAAATATCTTATGTTTAACTCGCATGTAAAAGTTTTGAATTATTATTTGAAAAGTCGGATTTCAGATAGTATATGCTATAAAATGAAGTGCAGGGAATTTATTTCTTAGTCTTCACCTGGTTAAGATGAAATTTAATTTACATGTTTCTTTCAAAACTAAGTTCAAATAGTTTGCGTGAATGTTCTAAATAAAATTTCTCAAGATATGGAGCATTTCATTTTACATGAATTACTATTTATGGCTTTAAATTAGCTTATAGAAAAATTGAAAATGTTCCTCTTGACTTTGTGATTTGACCAGTAAACTCATCATTTTTTTGTAAGGTTCAACCTACTAATGACTCCTTTTTTGATTTAATTAGGCATGGAACAGTTATGTTTCAGTTAACTTAGTTCTGTAAGCCCCACGATGTACATATGTGCTGAACAAGGAACTTATATGTGCTTAAAATATAAGAAAAAATAAAAACGAAATTAATAATTATAAAAAAAAATAAAGTTTTGTTGTTTCCTGTAGAATCCTAGTTTATTTAAAAAATAAGTTTATAATCCTGAAAAAAATATTAATCTTAAGATTTCCTATATTTTATTGAAAATATTTTAAGAAAATAGATTAATGCTGTAATATTTTAATATTCACTGGTTATTATATCTAATATTGAATAAAAATTCTATCATCAAATTCATTTCATTTTGTTAAAATTCTTTAAGTAAATTTTCATAGCAAATTCCTTTAATTTTTCTTGTAATTCAAAAACTTCAATTAGGGTATGAAGTAAATTTAAATAAACTCATGACTCTTATATTACCCATTATGTAATCTGGAAAATAGCTACAAAATCAAATAAGCATTTTTTAGAATTATATTCTAAATTCTTATAGAATTTATTTAATGCTTTTGAGTAAGTGTAAAATAAAAGGAGAAAAATTTGCACAATTATGTTTTTACAACACAAAATCCTTATTTACTGAGAGATGTAATTTTTGTATTTCACATCGTTGGCATAAAAATTTAAAAAATGGTAAATTGATAAAAAAAATATTATAAAAAATTCATTTATGAATGAATTTTCTCAGTTATGCAAAAGCAGTTTGCATTCGCGTACGAAATCACATGCACATGCAACATTTACCTAAATATTACTATTATTGCTCAAAAAAAGAAATATTTTTTATATATTTTTTCACAAGTATGTCATATTAGAAGTATGTCATATTAGATATATGTATATATGTATTATATATATATATATATATATATATATATATATATATATATATATATGTGTGTGTGTGTGTGTGTAAGAAATCAATGATAAGAAATAAATAAAGCAAACATGTAAGGTAAATATTTACAGTTTTTTATATAAAAATTAAAAAAAAATTAGAATATATTTTAATGTTCTTTTGTTTACATTTTGCCACAAAAAATTCAAATTTTTCCATTTGAAATATTTTGATTATCATTTTCGCATAGAATTCGCTTCCAATTTTTCTTTTTTGAACGAAATAAAGAAATAAAAATATATCTTTTCAAAATGTTCCCTTCTTAATCTGATTACTTGAAAGATAAATCTAGGCTCATTTTAATAGTTTTCCACTTTTTGTTATTCTTGATGCAAAAATTCTTAAATGGAGTCCATCCTTCACTCTCTTCTGTTAAGCGTTTACAGTACATCTTTTCACCACAAAGAGTTCAACTTGAGCAGAATTTAATGATACATAAATATTATTTGTTAGAAAAAATGAGTAAGAAATAAATCTAAAACTTGACAACAAATACTTTGCTAAAAATATTGTCATATTTTAAGACATTCAAAATATTTATTCACTATTAAATTTTTATTTAAAATATTTTTTATTTAAGGAAAAATACGTTTCTTTTGAAATAAATTCTGTTAAGCGATATAAAATATAAAAATAAATAGAAAATTAAAATTTTTATCATTTTACCTGTCTCAATATAAATTAGTAGTATGTGTTTTTTAAAATAAAAATTTCAGCATATAATATTGGAGTCTAATTTTGATTTAAAAAATTTCATTTCATTTCTGACAACAGTACTCAATGAACTTTACTGTAATTTAAATTTTTTTTCAATTAAATTTCTTCAAATTTTTAAATATGGCTTAGTGAGTCTTTAAGACTTAATGAAAAATTTACAGATTAAGTTTATTTATAACTATGTTCTTAAATAGTTATAAATTTTTGCATGATTGTAGTTTACGTTAGCCTATTAAATGCAGTTTTACGTTATGTATAATTATTAGACATATTCCTTTCGATGGATAAGGATAACTTAAGCAGGTAATTTTTATTAAAAAGAAAAATTACAAAGTATTAAATATAATTTCATATTCCTAATTAATATTTCTGGCTTTCATTTCATTTAAATGCGCTGAAGGATATAAAGAATAAATATATAAAAATGTATAAATGATATTTTTCAAATATGTACTTTTAACGATTAAAGTTTAACAAAATATCATAAAGAAAAAAAAATCCTTTTGCAATTGATATGAGATATTATAATACACTTAATCATATTATTTTAGTACTTAAGATTGCAATTGGATAACAAATAAGTTTCTATGTTAAAAATGTTTATGAAAATGCGTGCTTTCGTAATTCAGAAAGCTAACACAAATCGCATTCTTTAAAATAAAAAGTGAAACTACTTACAACATGACAAAGAATTATCTATATAGTGAATATATTAATTTGATTTGGAAAAGATATTTTCAGTCATAATTATTTATTTCTCGCTTTCTTATAAAATTTAGTAAAAAATATGCATTTAATAATAATGCTAATAAGTGAATATTCATTTGAATATTATACGAGTATGAAATATTACCTTAAGCCATACATGAAATAGAATTTCTCAAAAAAATAGCAATTACAAAATAATCAAATGAAATATTGTACAAAAAAATGGTCATATTTTAACGTTATGGTGAGAGAAAATTTGTGTTTTTAATAATACGAGAATTTATATCATTTACTTTTGGAATAAAAGCTAGAAGTTTTTGCTATTATTTGTATGCATAACAACTAAAAGCCCCCCCCCCACCAAAAAGGAAAATGATGAAAATTAACAAAATGAATGCTTTTATATTTATATTTTTTCTCATTTGTCTCTGTAAAATCTAAAAAGGATAAATAATTTATTAATTAAAATGCTCTTATCCATAAAAACGAAATTAACGTGATTGAGGAATCACAAACTTAAGGAAATTTTATGCAAAATTATTTGTAGCTGAGCGTTTATTAAAATATCACTAATTTTCAATCAAAATGAATTATTTATAATAATGAATAATTTTATAGTCAACAGTATTTTTAGAGTATTTTAATTATATTTTGGTTATTCTGATTCTGTTTTTATGTTTTTATTACAAATAATAAATACTAGAAGTCTGAAAATTCAATTTATAATTGAAATAAAACAGATTGTATGATAATATTCTTTCTTAAAGTAAAACATCATATTTTATTGATTCAGTTTTTATTTAACTTTCAAATGGAAACAATTTAAATACAATAGTTTGATGAAATAAAATTTCTATCAATATATATATATATATACATATATATA
>JAPDSC010094391.1:0-21400 GCA_026290005.1 Latrodectus geometricus | reverse complement strand
TAAATATTTAAAACAATTATCACAAATATGTTGATTGATTACGATTGATTTTTACCTTCCTATCATTGCTATACATTAAAAATAGTTGTTTAAAAAAATATTGCTTTCAAAAATTTCTGAAAAATTGAGAATTAATTAAAACATTAACTGTATTTTCATTAATTTTTAGTATTTGTCAAGCACAAAATTGGAAACCATTGTTTCAAATTAAGAAAAATACCATATTTTTATTAAAAAGTGCTTTCCTAAGACAAGTACTTTAAAGTACTTTAATAAGTGTTTCGAGTTCAATTTGTCATAGAAGTGTCATAACTATTTTTTAAAAGATTTTGAAGACATGGAAATAAACAAGCTTATGTTGAAATATGGGATTAATTTTTCTGATTTAACAAAGAAGAAAGCACTCAGTATTTAAAAAACATCATTTTCTTTGAAAATCTTTTAAATATTAAAAAAATAATTTCAGCAGTATTTACGTGCCCGGTTAAAAGAAGTTATGTTCAGAAATCGTTAAAAAAAATATTAAATTTTTCAACTTAAGAGCCTAGAGTATTAAATGAAAGCTTTAATGGATGAAAATTCTTTAACACATGGTCTTTCTATCATAAATTTTCAGTGACAAAAAATAAAATGAAAAATTCAGGAAACTACCAATATGAACTAATAGCTTATTTGACATTTAGATCCATACTTAATACACTGCATTTGTGATTATACGGGGGTAAGAACTAGTAAAAAAAATTAATGTTTGACTGTTAATTAAAATAAAAATATCAAAATATCAGAGTGTTTTAGTTCAAGAGTTCTACATGGTGTTAATTTCCCATTATTCATCATTTGCTGAGAGAGAAAATGCAAGTACTAAATTGAAATTTTGAAGTTATTCGAAATTAGAATATTCGAAGATAATAATTAAATAAGATAATAAGAGTAGAATATTCGAAAAAGAATATTTGAAATTATTTGCTTGTAATCATTTTATAAAACTATGGTTAAAAATTAAGTAAACATTTTTAACTAGTTTTTATTAACATCAACACTATAGTTATTTGAAATAATACATTTTAATTTTCGTTTAATAGCTGAAACGTTTTTTTACATTGCATATCATAACGAGTCACATTTAAGTTTATTTTAAATAAAAGTTTTAATTGATTTATTTTTTATCTGAACTAAATTTAGAGGAGGAAAATATCATATTTACATAGATACACATTTATATATGTTTATGTACTGTTTGTTATTAAATATCCGTTTAAAATAGAGAAGTTAAATATAGGGAATTATAATTAGGATACGTAAATTTTTATGGAGTGAGAAATAAAATGAAATTTAAACTTGATTTGAAGGTACAAAGGACACAAAAATCTAATATGCAAAGAATCATTCATCGCAGAAATTATAGTCAAAATTTTATGGTTTCCATTTTAATAGAATTATAATGACTGGTATGAATTTAAAGAAAATGCTGTTCCACAAAGCTGTCGCAGATTTTACTAGCTATATAAATTGATGAGAAGAGTAATTTTTAATTTGTATTTGACAAGAACTTCTCAATTGGTTTTAGTTGATAAAATATTGTTCATTTTTCTTCACCATTCAATATAGTTTATTTTCATTATTCATTTCAAGGTTTCAAACTGATAAAGCAAGTATTCTGCATTCGAAACAAATTTGTAAATTTATAGATTTTTAGTTCAACATGCTTTGAAATTCAATAATTATAAAACTTAGTAAATTTTAATCATTTTTTTCCTTTTATTGTAATTTCCATTATGACTGGAAAAATGCTAAACATTTTTAGGTTCATACACGTTACTCTGGCACCTTTAAGCAATCTAATATTTTTATACTATTCACAAAGAAATTTTTCCATTAAATTCAATATTAATTCTAGTTTACCGATAGCCTTATATTAGTTTTTCTATTATTAATTTTTAATTTTTATATATAGCTTTCCTAGGTGAACTAATATTATAAGAAATAATGATGCAAGTGGTAGCAACATTTATTCATCCTTATTGAAATGTTGATGTATACAATTTGGTTTAATATTCCTGATGGAATATTATCAATTAAATTATTAAAACGATTAAAATTTGGGATGAAAGAAATTTATTTTACTTTCGAGTTTTAAAATATGTCTGAAATTAAGGTATTCTTATGGCAAAGGTGACTGTGACTGAATTCATAGCTAAATGTTTAAACTTCATGCATATTTATAATCATTATAATGTCATATTAATGGTTATTTGTTGCAGATTATATTTTTAAATCAACTTGAAGAGGAATTAATTATTAGAAATGTCACATACTTAGTTTAAGTACTTTCCTCACATAGGATAAGAACTTTCTCTTCATCTTAATAGATTTTGTAAAAGAGTAAAGAAATAGGAGAAAGCAAAATAATGGAAAGATGGAGGACATTTGAGTTTCAATGATTTCCATAAGGAGTTAAAAGAGATTAAAAATTCTTTTTACAGTTAAATACACAAGTATTTTTTATCGATTATTAATAAATTTTTCTATTTTAAATTATGATAAAATGTACTTTAAAGTTACACAGAGTATAATAATTTACCAATATAATACCTGAATATTTCATAATTTTGAAAACTTCTGTAATTTATCTTTTTTTATATTCAATTTAATAAAAAGTATATATTAGTTATGAAATTCAAGTGAAGTATCATGCAAATCTCTTGAGAAACCACGTTAACAAAGAAGTCTTCCAAAAATTCAGTATTGACTTCGGGCTTTTAAACAGTAACAATAAAGAAACATAAAATATTATCAAAAATAACACAAGAGGAAAGTTATGATAAGTTTACTGAATGAAATAAGAAAAATATAATTTTATAATGAATATAATCGAAGGTATTGCATTGAAAATATTCTGTCAGTCTCAAAAACCTAGACTTAATTCAGAGAAAAAAGACTAAAGTAAATAAATTCAGCAAGAATTTTTTAAAATCTTTTCACACATAAATGTATTAATATTTTATGTACTTTCGTAGAAAATTTATTACAATTATTCTATCCGTAATTTTGTTATAGGAAATGAATAAAGAAGGGAATTTTTAAATTTCGCAAAAATAATCACATTTTGTTTATCTTAAGAACAAAATTAGTAAACTTTTGATTGCATTTTAAGCATTAATCAAATATATGAAGCACATAAAGTTTCAAGACAGTATCTTAATTAAAGAAGAAAAAATAATGCTGTCGCGATCGCACGCGCGCGTATTTTCAAAATTTATGAAGATAAGTTAATATAGAAAAAAAAAACTTAAAAATAAATTTACACAAACACACATCTAAAAAGACATTATCTAAAAAGTTCGTGAGAAAAAAACATATACAAACATTATCTAAAAAGTTCGTGAGAAAAATAGCACTTTGTGAAATTTTTAATAGTTATTTTATATATCCTAGATTTTCTGTTTTAACCATTCAATCTGTTGAAATTTGTATACATGTAAAAACATTTTCGTTTTTTAAATATCATAAGCACATTTTTTTTAAATAAACAATTTTATTTTGTCATTGAAATTTATTGAAAATTAAATGTACATAAATACTTTTAAAAAGCAGATTATCAAAAAATTATTTTAGTTTTTAAGTAACTTCAGGAAAATATTTTGCAGACATTTTACCATATAAAGTGAAAAAGGAAGGATGTTCACAGACATGTTCTTTTAATAATAATAAAA
Organism: Latrodectus geometricus; assembly: GCA_026290005.1. Taxonomy (NCBI): domain Eukaryota; kingdom Metazoa; phylum Arthropoda; class Arachnida; order Araneae; family Theridiidae; genus Latrodectus; species Latrodectus geometricus. The sequence continues at coordinate 17,687 of JAPDSC010094391.1, read as the reverse complement.
GCAAATAATACAGCATTTCTTAACTGTTTCAATATAAATGTTTAAATATTTTATTAAATTATATAATACATAGTTTTTAATTATATTTTTATTCACACAATCTAAAAGTTCAAAGAGGTTAATTGAGAATTTCATAAGCTGAAATTAATTCATTATTTGTTTAATTACAGCGCAATTTATTGTTTAGAAAATTTTGTTTCCATAAGAATTCTTTTGAATATCGATTATTTTCTTAAAGTCAATACAAAAAAATTTAATTAAGTTTATAAGAATATATGCAAATTTTAGATACATTTAAATTTATATTATAAATGTATTTCTGATTCATTAAAGTTCCAATTTAACGAAAAAAAACTTTTATCACAGTTTATTTTGCAAATAATCCTTATAGTTGCATATTTCTCTATTTAAATTTATTAATAAATTAATAAATCTCATACCTACGTTCTTTAATTTATGCATAAAATAGAATTTTTATTCATTAAAATTTTTAAGCCATTGTTTTCTTTGATACATTGATGTAAATACCTTTACTTCATTTTCTTGCTTCTAAGAATATTTTTAAATACATTAAAAAATTTCATTATTTTTGGCAAAGGGTTTGAAGATAGCTAACAATCTTTCTTTTGAAGTCTGCTAATAAGCAGAAAGTATCTTTTAACCAGATTTCATCAATCTTGCTCATAATGAGCTTTTGTATGATTCTTTCTCTTTGCGAATTGTACTTTTTAAACTAGCTTGGTGTAATTACCTTTTGTAAATATGCAACAATAAATAAAACATAAATTCTTTCTACTTTTTATGCATATATTTCCAATTATTCAGATTTTTATTTTATATGTGTTCCTGTATATTATGTATAAGGAGAATATTTGTAATTATAATTAATAGTTCTTTTTTCAAAATATATGATAATATTGAAGGATTTCGTAAAAATGCATTACGCAAAATAAAAAATGAACTAACTAATGGTTTATTAATCATTTGAAGTTGACTAGTACAACAATTTATAATAACATTTCAATTTTATTTTTTAAAACTCATCAAGAATATTACATGCAAGGATATATCGAATGATATGCTCAAATAAATAATTAAACTGCTAGCATATATACTCGGAATTTACAATGAACGAGAAAAATGTTTGATTTAATTTTTTTAAAGAAAACAAAAAAATTAAAATTAAAAAGCTCTTTAATTTTCTAATTTAGTAAAATTACAATAAAACTGAGATTACTACTCACATATTGTAGTAAAAAATGTAGCTGTTATGTCAAAACTATTTGTATTGATAATAATGATTATACTATACAAGTAAATTCCATTTAAAACAGTATTACAGTATGCATTTCATTCATATACTTAATAATTATCAAATTCAAATAAAGTATAATATTTCATTGCTATTTAATTCTCCTTTTTAAGCCACTAATTGTAAATCTTATAACTTCAGGTAAATAATAACATTCAGTAATAAAATTGTGATGTATTTATTATTAATGATAAAATATTTATTAAAGTCACTTTCAATTTTTTATATAATTAGTTTATAATAATATTAATTAGCTAAGTGTTCTACAACTTTTTATGTTTTATTAAGTAAATATTACCAATTATAATATTGAACTTAAACTTAAAGAAAGGGAAAAACACATTTAAAGTATTCTACATTTAAAACTAAAAATTCGCGTATTCCCTATTTTTATTTATGTACACATATATCATTCAGTATTGATTGAGTGTTTCTTCTCCATAAAATCCAAGCCTAAAATCAATTTGTCAAGTAGGATGAATGTTGTTTTTTTTAAACGGTATTTTCTTACTGTTTTATTATAGAAAACAACGAATAAGAATTGATGCTAGCATGCAACTTTCTCTGAATATTCAATCAAATTTCATTTCTTCTGTCACGAATTCTTTTAACATATCCATTAAAGGTTATACATACCCAAAATAATTTTTGAATACATTCATTATAGATCATCTTTGAAGTAAGTAATAGAGATAAAAAACATTCCTAATGCATTGCAAATAAATAATGCATATAATTTCATATTTTTTCCATAAATGGAATTAAAATTTTTACCAAATATTTGTTTTGCTTGTGCATTTGTCTTTGTTAAATATTTGTTTGTTTTAAGTTTAAGATGACAAAATTTATCTTTTATATTTATAAAATATTTTTCCATAAAGGTTTTCTTAAATATATATTATAGAAAATTCCATTTAAATATCATATGAAATTATATTGAAACAAATTAGTTTTTAATTGCTTAAAACTTCTTGAAAAAATTAAATGCATTATTACTTTTTAAATACAAAAAATGTATTTAATTACATATCAAATTTATTCTCAGTGATAAAATAATGATTATTTTAATTCATGCAATATAGGTACCCTGTTGCCATTATTACCTCTCTAATATTTATCCTCGAATAATATGGAGTGTACACTGTTGTGTGTGAACTACATGAATATTTTAATAACACCTTGCGTGTGTGGAAATCAACTGCCTATGATCACAATATAACTCATTGCTTTTAATTAAAGCTACAAAAATCCTTTTGGCAATTAACACTAGATGGATAGAACTTTTCAATCCCTCTTGCTTTCACTAGAGACGTTCCAGTTTACTTGGATAATGTAATTTTTAATGTTCTAATAAGTTCTAAATGCACGAGTGCCGCAGGAAAAGAAGCTATTGTGCTCAAGCTGGTACTTAAATACGTTTCAGTTTATTATGTACTTTCTGAGGATTTACTTGATATGGTCATTACGTTGTGTCTTGGCTCATTGAATTCAAATTATTTTTCTACAATTTTATGGATTTTTGTGCTTTAATGTTTTAACTGATATGCTTAAAGTCATGCTGAAAAATTCAAATATTTTCCATATAATCTAGAGTGCAATAAAATTAATCTGTATATATAATATATCGGACATATCTTCAGTTGGCTGAGACTTTATTGCATGGTTACCTTTGGCGCAGTTTTTTTACATTTGGCAATACATAACATTTTTTGGCAACCCAACCGATACTGACCAATCACAGATGAGGGATTCCGACCAATTATAACCTTGATTTAGGGATTCCAACCTCGCTTGCGCAAAATGGAGAGATTTTTGGCTACTTTTTGAAAAAGTCAACAAGGGTGACCGAACAGTAAATTTTTACCCTTCAGTTTTTATCCTTAAGCTGACTGATTAAAATTATTATTGTAAGTAGGGATTATTGTTCCTTGAGTATAATAACTCTAAGTTTACAAAATCATTCATATTTTAAATAGGTCTTATTACGTCTTTCTTTAGAATACTTGTATCAATTTCTTTACTACATTATAAACTAATATTTTCCTGACATTTTTGTTTGCATTATTAACAGATTAATAACAAATAAAATAATATTTCTTTATCTAGAATTTTATTTTTGTGTAAAATCATGATTTTATTAGTAATAGTACAACAACATTTAAATTTAATGAACTATTTTTTTATAATTCCATTAAGCAAAAAATGTTTATACAATTCTGCAGGGAAATTGTTTTACTAAGCCTTAATTTGAAATATAATGGAATTTTTATTAAATTATACATTAAGATGAAGATTTTCTGACAGTAATAAATAATTCTGTTTGTATAAATTTTCTTAAAATAATGAAACACCATGTTGAAGCAAATTTTGAATAAATCTTTCTATAATCTATAATATTTTTTTTTAAAAAATGCGTTTCAATTATTACTTAGAATAATATTAAGAATTCCCCAATTTTTTATGTTTTTTATCTTCTGTAGGATTCCTTTAAGGACAGATTACTTAACAAAAAGACAGTAGAATAGAAAAGAAGTGCTTTCTGATGAGCGAAAAATATTTTTAGTTGTTCCTGTTCTTAGCAGCTGTTGTATGTCACCATTGGCACATGGGAAAGTAATCTTTAGATAAAGGATTACATGTGTCCTAAGATGCCAATATAACAAGGAGTTGTACGCATTATTCAGTCATTAATTATAATTTCTTCTGCATTCGATAAATGATAAAATATTAAAAAAAAGGTTTCTTTTATCACGAATAATTATTAGCTTTAATATTACCATTATTTTGTTTTATTTTTAGATATTTTTTCAAAGTTTACTTTAAACTTCTTCCTTATGGACTAATATTCATTCCGATAGAAATAATTTTCTACATTTGAATTGAATTGATTAATTTTAACATATAATTTACAAAAGGAATATTTTTATGGTTAACTTCTTAATAAAATATTTTTTCCTCAAATGCTTAACATCAAAGTAAAAATATTCCCTTCATTATAAAATTTATTCTGATAAAAGAAAATAATTTTTGTGAACACAAAATTCTTTATTTCCGTTTTCCTCAATATTGAAAAAAAAACATATAAGTTATTTAAAAGAGAAGCTGGTAGATATCGGTAATAAAGATTATTTTCTCAACAGAACCCCTTCCTGAAATACATAGTTTCAACTTGCATGTAGAAATTAGTACCTTATCAATTGCTAATCCATTGCTCTAAAATATACAGAGATTAGATAGATAAATAATCATTTATAAATTAAATATATACAATCATTTAATAGCTTATACCATCAAGACTAAAAAAATTGAAAATCGTTAATGGAAAGTAGTAGTATGTAATGGAAATATATGTAAGCTTGTTATATTTATATTACAGAAGGGAACATGGTGACCTGGATGGTTAAGACGCTGTTCTCGTTGGCGGAAGGTAGTAAGATCGAATCCCGGCCTTGTGTCTTCTTTGAGTTTATATCTCTAAATCAGAAACTCCAGATGGTGCTGCCATCTTTGAGCCCAACGTTGTACTTTTGTCCTCGCAGGGGGGGGGCTCTGTTCAAAAACGGAAGACGCACTTTTTGACTTCATTCGACCAGTCCTCGAAGGACGGGATTGGCTTCACCAAGTGTCATAAGTAAGAACAACAGTAGTATTATTTTGATTATAATTTTTTCTATAATATTTTTTATATTATACAAAAAGACTTATTATTTGATTTATTTTATCTTTTCAAATTAAATGAAAAAAAGTTAATAAGAATCATCTAACTATTTACTTAAATATATTTTAAATATTCGCGCACAACTTGACTAACAGATCTTTTTTTGAATTAACATTAATTGATGAAAACTATTTAAGCTAATCAGTTAAATCAATTAAGTTTTAGTTACTTTTATTCTCTTATTTACAAAATTGCTCCGAAAGGTTTCTTTGTTTTTTGCTTTAAATTTAATTTATTTACTTAGCTTAAGTAATGATGTCTAACTTTCTAACAAATTATCTGCAAAGAACATAGAGCAATGATATTTTCAAATATTTTAAACACAGAAAAGTTAAAAGAATTTATAATTAAACTTGAAAAATATCATTTATAATTCTAAATTAATTAAGGAAGTATAAGAAATTATTTCGTTAACAATAATATTTAAATACACATGCGGCAGATATATTAAGCATTGATTAAATTAAATATTTATATAAATATTAAGAACTAAATTAACATATTATAATTATGAGATTTGTAACGTTCTCCACTTTTCAAGAGTAAACCAGGATTTTAGAAATTATGAAAGTATATATTAACTAAATACGTTATTTATGAATTATTTAGTTTTTGGGCAAAGATTAGACTAGTCAAATTTAAAATATGTCAGGATATATTTTGAAATGTTTTCTAATCTCTTAAAAGAAATTATTCATGGAATTCTGTTAGGAAGTGGATCAACGAAAGATTAAGGGCTCAAAGTGGTTAAGAAATATAAGGATGATGTTCTGAAAATCTCTAGGCACTCATTATATAACAAAGCGAAAATGACACGAACATGAAAAAAAATTTCAACACAAGAATGGAATATTTTTCAGGATTAGTTTTAAAATTTTTAGTAACTAAAATATCACTTTCATGAGTGCATTGCTAGAAGTTTAAATAAATATTAAAGGGTCAATGCCAAATTGTGTAAAAAATATTTTTCCTCCAACTCAAAATTATAGCATGAATGCTAATTTTATATATTGACTTTAAAACTATGTAAATTAAAAAAAAGTTGAAACTCATCTAACAGTTCAAATTATGAAATGATACATATCAAAATGTTTACAATACTGTATTTTGCTTTGATAAGAATAATTTTACGGGGTCTTCTATTTGAATAAATATTTAAATGCACTTATCATCAAAAAGTTAATAATGTCTATTAATTTCAAAGACATTTTTATTTGTTTTCTCATATGTTAATAGATACTGGAATTTTCTCATCCAATATATCAATAAAAATAATTTTCAAGTTTAAAAGCTTAGTTAGAAAACAAAGTAAAAATTACCAAAAACAGAGATCTATCATTCTTTGTAAAAAGTTCCTGAAATTACCATTACATTCAATATATATAAAATTCCAGTATATATTATGAGAAAACAAATTATATATATATATATATATATATATATAAGGCAAGTGTGTGTATGGCAAGTGTATAGATATATATATACACAATTCTGCGTATTAAGTATTAAATGAAAAAAGTGTGGCTCCTGCCAAAATTAGTAGCCAGAGTAGCCGCCATTGTTGGAGATGACCACTGCCACATGCTCGGTATCATACATCCTGCCATACATCCCAAGAAACTTTGGATGTGTTGTTTGTGTACAGCAGACCAAGGAGCTTTCACACGTTGCCAAAGTTTATCTGGTGTGGCAGCTGGTGATATAATCTGGGTCAATCGTTGAGCAACTATGGTGGTGCATTGCGCAACTGTTCAGCATCCTATCTCCAAAGTAGTTCCAGACTCGAATGCCACCCCCATGGTTTTGAAGACAGAAGCTTGACTTGTCAGTAAAGACAATTTCATTCCCTTCTGCTGTCCACATCCTTCTTTCATCGCATCATTGGCGGTGGAGACATCTGTGGTTCTGCGGTGAGGGTAGAAAAAGCAATGGACATCTTGAGGATAGGCCATTCTGCGTCAAACGGAATCGAATTGTGCGTGCAAACACTAGATGATGCGTTACAGGCTGAATGAGCTGCTCTATGGTTCTTGATGTGGCTGAGTGATCTGTTACTGCCATGCCCACAATTTGTCTATTATCACATGAAGTGGTGATTTGAGGTGGATGCGATCGAAAACGTCCGTCGTACTGTCCTACATCCAACGAAAATGTATCTGCATTACATTCGTTTGGTTTCATTCAACACAACTACCATTTCCTGTAAAGATAATCCACAATCTCGGTAGGGCACTATCTTCAGTCTGTAGAATTCGGATACTTCATCAAAAAATGATCGCTGTTTTTTATGAGCCATAATAGATTTTTTTTAAACCGCAAGAAGAACACAATTGCCAAACATGAAATATCCGAAATCTCCAAACATTAAAAGGCGCTTTATAGTGGTACCACAGGCGCTGGGGATGTGCGTCTGCATTGAAATTCTAATATTTTTCATATCTCAACTCCACTTATGCATGTTGTCAATTTTTTGTTATTTCCATGGGTGTTGCATTTACACTGGCCAGAAGTCTATATATGTGCACATGTTTTAATTAGAAATTAAATAAATAATCAATGCAAATAATGATCGACACATGATATTAATGCAGTAGTTATTTATTATTAGCTATAACGTTTATTTTATTTAATTGAGCTGTATAATAATCAGAAATAATAACATATTGAACTTCAGAAATTGATTTAATAAGTGAGTTTTTATTTACTTAATTAAAACAAAATATTGGTTCATATTTTATTATATTTATTTTTCAAAAGAAGTTATTTTGCATCAATTTTTTATTTTAGTTTTTGTTATTTGTTTGAAAATTTTAATGACTGATGTTTGATGATTAATATAATAATAGGTTTTAGAAAATGCTGGGTGTTTACTTTTTATATAACTTTCCATTTAGAAAAGACATGAATAGTAATCCTATGCAAAAATTGCTTACTAAATAAAATTTAAAAAATTACTTTATTTTTTCCATGACCATGTGAATTTTTTTTAACTAGAATTAAAAAGGCGAATTTATTAAGGATATATTTATGAACTTTTCTACATTTTTGTAAATTAATTTTATCCAATTAAACGAAAAAATACTGCATCATAATTTACATAAAATAAGAAATATATCTTTGAAGTTAGGAAAATTGCAAAGCTTTGGTTACGAAGTTATTAAAATCATAACCGGTAAATGTTAATCTTTTGACTTAAAAAAATGTCACTAATTACAAAAATATCAGATACAATTTTTTTAATAAAATAAATATTTAAAAATTTAAAGTAGTATGCGTGAAATGTATGGATGAATATCTCATAATAACCAAAAATAGAGTTTTAAACTTTTAGATCATGACACTTCTTTAAAACGCTTGTGTTGGAAGAACAAATCAATACAAATTTTTTTATTTTTAAAGTTTGATTTTTAATTAATTTGGATAAGGTTACAAAATACACAAGTAAGATTTTTTAAATATTTTAATAACCAATTTAAATAGGATTGAAACTTGGTTTATAGTTTATTAATAAGTAGTAAAAAATTCAAGGTGATAGGAAAGAGTATGCAATTTTGACGCATCCTTAAAACCTTATAATAATAAAATTCAAACATTTGTATTTATTTCTTATTTTTAAAGAAAATTCCTTTAAATCAGTGATAGTTAATTGTTACATAGCATTGAAGTTATTGATATTTCTTATTATGATGAATATTACTAGAAATGTTTTCAACAAATAATTTGAAGTGATGAAAAGTTTAAATAAATGTTTACTTTCAATGAAGGGATATTGATATGTTTGACTGTAACAAATTTAAAACATTATGCAAAATAATTCTTACAACTGGGATTGTATATTGAAAATGAAATTAATTACGTCTAAATGTATTCCTATGTTGTATTAAACCTAAATTATAAAATTCTTGATAGCGCTTAAATTTTGTACAAGCTTATGATTGCAAAATATGTTATTTTCTAGACGAAATTACATTTTCTCAAAAAATTAGATGTTAGTTAAAATTGATTGCAACAATATGCATCACATCATCAATCTAGGGAAGAATTTTCCATATTTTGCATCAACTAAATTTTTCTAATTCAACTTTCCTAACCATTTATAATTTATCTTATTGGTTTATTCCAGTATTATGTGAAATTGAATGTAACGCTCACAAGTTTCTCATATACTACAAAAAGAATATATATGCCTAATTATCATCTGAAACAGAGTAGCAAACCATTCAGTTGATTCATTATAATCAAAAAATTCTTTTTTTTTACTGCATAAAAGTAATTTTACTGTATTTACTGTATAAAAGTAATTGTTTTAGTTTTTATCATAAAAATATCATTAGGAACTTAAATAATGTTTAATTCAATTTAAAGTAATTAGATAAATGAAAAGAAATGTAATTTTTATTATTAATTTTTTTCTAAGAAGCTAAATTTAAATGAAAACCAACAAAAACATTATTTGTTTTATACCATTATTCTAAAATATCGTTTATAAACTCTCAGTAGTAAAATAAATATTACAAATTGAAAATAATTTTTCCTTATTTGTGGTACTGTAGCACATACAAGTATATTTCATCATTTTAAAAAAAAGTCAATAAAAAAAATTGCATTACACATACGGCTATCTTTATTTCCTGGTAGAAGTTTCAAGAGCTAAGAAACAAGTAAGTTACTTGTAAAAACTTTATAATGAGAAATACTCCTTTAGACAATAAGATTATTTGCTATCTTCAAAAAGTTTGAAATGCGAAATTTTTTGAAGGAATTGTTACGATACTATACTTCACAATAAAATTTTCTTATTTATAAGAAAATTATTAAATAACTTTTGTTTTGCTTAAAAATATGGTTTTTTCTTTTTTACAATTGTTTTTATTAAAAATTAATGTAATTTTTATTTAAAATTATACTTGAATAAAATTTGCGAAACATTTCTTAAATAATATATTTAAATATTATCTCAAAAATAATAACAATTGTTCATATTTAAAAGATATTTATGTAAACGTTTCTATTGTATAGACTCCTGAAATCTCATAAATTCTGACAGATTTATAATATTTAAATTTGTAAAACAAAATTCCTTACTTAAAGATCTGTCCATGTTTACATTGAAATATCAAGACCATCATACAAAATTGATATCCTTATAAAATTATTCGAAGGACATACGTATAATCTTGTAAGAAATGCGTAAAAAGACAATATTAGTGTAATACCATAAAATCTTCTAATTTATGTAATGACATATATAAACAGAAATGTATTAATTATTTTTAAAACACAGAATTCTAGTTGGAGATAGCTAGAATTCTGCGGGTTCTTCCCTTTTAAACGTTGACTGGCTATGTTTAGTTAATAAGTCAGTGTTAAAACAATTTCTTTTTCATGTAAAGGAATTACAATAAATTAAAACAAAAAATAATTTTGAATGTTCGTACAACAATGCAACAAGGAAAAAGGAAAAAATTTGGTGACGTTGAGGCATACCCACAAAAAATAAATTTTGTTACCATCATTAAACACGTGTCAGGTGCTTAGTTTTCTCCTAATTTGTCAATATAGATGCATGAAAGTATTTTCAATACATTCCATTAGCAAGAAAAACTTATTGTCTGTCTAAATTATATCACAATGTTTATTTGTCAATAAAGGCTACCAAATCGAGTAAATTACTTGACACAATGGATTTAAATTTTCAAAAAGACTGATGTGTGAGATAGTAGTAAATATGCAAAATGGTAGTGGTTATTTTCATGGCCTGTACTTATTTTAAATTACATTTCTATTTACAAATGGCTGCTATCTGCTGCTTGAAAACGATTTCAAATCCGTTTAAAAAATGTTTTAGAATCTGTTTTTTAAAATTGGGAAACTAGCCGAGTCTTACTCAATTAACCAATTAATCAGGTAAACAATAATCTGAAAAAGCTTTTTCAGATTAATGACTCTCTTAAGTATCAAGATTGAGCTGCCTGTAGGATGCTATTATTCCAGAAAATTATTTGATTTAAGCATTTGCATGAGAAGATGCAGATTGACTGAATACTATTGCTTTTTGTTCAGTAGCTACCAGCTCTTAACAATTATTGCTATCTTAAGTTTGATGGATGCTTTTTAACAAGCAAAAGGAGTCCTATGATAAAAATACATATATTATAAATGAACTGATAAAATGATTTATTATTAAACAAATTATGCTTCTCTGTTCATTTTAATGTTTCTTTACAAACATTTGTGAGAGAGGAGTAATAACTTTAGTATTTTTTATAGACTTTTTTTATAGGATTTTTTTCAAATAAGTTTTTTTTTAAAAAAAGTAAAAATAAAATTTTATAAATATTAGCATATCACATTTTAGAATTAGGTGTAGCCTAAAATATAAAAAAAGTGAACAAATACTTTCATGCAGCTTTTTTGTCTTATATTTCTAAATTTACTGTCACATTTTTTGGCAAAATATGGTTAAATCGTCTCATATACTGTAGCAATGTAGAAAGAAAGGGATTTATATGCTGTGTCCAATATACGTATTCGTTTTTGAGACGGACAGAATCGGTATATATTGTGGTATATATTTTGAATGGGTATATATTGCGACATAAGCAGATATACAGTGATTAAAAAATCGTTTTTATCATTAAAAGCTTTACAAAAGCTACAGTCGAAATTTTAAAATTCTATCCGAAATCCTGATTTGAGGTTCAGATTTATATGCTGTTCCTGATTTAAGCTTTATTTGAAGCTATTTTTAAATAAATACCAAACGAAAAATCACACACTTGTAGAATGATTTTATTAATGAAGGCACAATTTACCAATGGAATTGTTGATAAAATGATGATAATGTAAGTTTAGTTTATTTTGTAATTTTATAAGATTTAAGCCTATTTGGTACAATTGCTCTGAATGGCCAGATGACTTAGCTTTTAAGACATATACTTCAATTTAAATGAATCACATATAATATTTAAACAAAATCAATCATACAAAATTATAGCCGTTGTTTTGTGTTGCTAATTGTTCAATAAAAATAAACCATGGAAACTTAGGACTTATTAACGATGAAATAAAGGAAACTATTGTATCAGCCTTAATATGATATGAAACTCAAATATTAAAAAATCGTTCAATTTATGTATTTAACAATCTGAAAATAATACTATCTAAAAATATGACTATCATATTATCATAAACTTTTAAAAATGCAAAGATCGTTTGATATAAACTTTTTATATGCTAACACATAATAAAATAAATTTCAGATTAAAACATATATCTAATAAATATGTACAATTTAAATGAATATGTAAAGAAAAATTATGTAATTAATGATAAGATTTTGATTTAATTATTAATGTAAGGAAAGTTACTACATGATTGTATTTTTATTATTAAAATATCAAAAAATAGTGTTGAAAGTAAAATAACATAAATTATTAATGCCCATAAAAGGAAATCATGTTTATGGCTTATGTTAAAGAAGAATTTCTTGAAGATTAATGGATTGTTCGTAATCTTGTTTTCAATAGCTGAAAAGTTTTTTGATTTGTAGTTGCTTACTTTTGTTGCTACTTAACTGTAAAAAAAATTTAAAGTTATTAGAAAAAAGTGAATTAATGAGTTCCCATTTCTTACGATGTGTTATTTGTGCTATCTTTTAATTATATTATTTTCTTCTGAAATTTCCTGCAAAACATATTGTTCGGTAAAATTATTTTTTTCAAATTTCTTTTACATTTTTGGAACTATTTTGTTCCAAAAAATGCAATCTTATTTCAAGAATTATTTATTCCTTCAATATTGTTACACATTTCCTTCTAATTGGATGTAAGATTTTTTATTTTTATTTTATGTGAAATTTCTTTCCGATATAAAGTGATTAACTTTTCGTTGATTAGGAGTTTTGCTTCGTTATTATTCATATTATTACTGCAACTTATTTTTGCATTGGTATTTATGTAAATTTATATTTGTAAATTCTTGAAAAAATATGTTATTTTCAATTGCACATATTTCGAAATAACTTATTTAATGAAATTAAAGTGTAAGAATCTTTTATTAAAATCATTATTTCTATTTCTAAAGTCCATTCTATATTAAAAAAATTATAATAAAAGTATAAACAAGAAATTAGTGAAAGTGGTTTATTAATAAAGCAGAAAAGTACGAATTTAAAATAAAATTAGCTCATTTAAAGTATAATATACTATATTTTTGATGTGCACTTTCACAATGATTTGTTTGTTTTTACTTGAAAGCAGAAAATACTAAATACAATGGTAGCGTATTTTGAGAAACAATAAGAATTTCTATGAAGATATTTTCTTAAATTACTTTTCTAAAAATTTAAATATTATTTATTTTAAGAATTCTAGAAAAAAAAACGTAATCGCAAAATTCTATATTTTGAAGTGTTGTAAGAAAATGAAAAAAGAAAATTATACATGGTTGCTTTAATTTCAAGAAAAAGTAAAAAATTTTTAATATATATAAACCACAATTTGGATTAAAATTTACTTTTCACCTTAAAGTAATTTAATTAAACTAAAATAACTTTTTTTTCTTGCTGTATATAGTATAATTTTTATTTTGCTTAAAATAACCATGATGGTAAAAAAAATGTTTGATATAAATTGTGACTGCATCACATCAATAAATCTATTTTTTTGGTCAATAGAGCTGTTTAGTAGGCAAATTTCTAATATAAAACCTACAAAAATGTGTTCACCCAATCCTCACTTATGCTGAGTTATGTTCGCTCCTGCAAACTTCCATCAAGGAAGATTTGAATTTTAAGCACTTATGAACTCATCCATCTTACTCATCGTATGAGTAGAAGTTTGTTGGCTGTCTTTGACAGCATCTATGCTATGTTTTGTATGAGATGCAGATATTTTACTTGCTTTTATAAGTCCTAAAAGCTTCTTCAGTCCTTCCTATTTAATGTTTAACTAAAATTTCTTATTTAAAATTCATTACAATTAATGTTATAAAATTTAACTTCCTGTGTTCAGCACTATAAATTTTATAAAGACATGTTTTGTTTACTACATAATTGTCAAAATGCATTTAATTTTTTATTAGAATTTAAATGATTTTATATTATTTTTCAGTCAAATTTTCATGTTTAAAAATTTTACATTGTATACCATCAAAACCAATTTTCTGATTAAAAATAATGAAAAGCCTACTAAAGTAACTTAAGAAATTATACAATATAGTGTAATTTAAATTTCAAAACAAATATAATTTCTCAAAATAGTTTTATATGTTTTATAACTAAAATTGTAAAATACTAGAGATAATCATGTAATATTAAAGAGTTAAAATATTTTAATTTACTTTTTCTTATAAACTCAAATAATTAATTAACACAAATATTACATTCTTCAAATATTCTACTAAGCAATATACTAGTTTATTTTGTGTAAATTTAAATTTTTATTTCCTATATTAACTGTTGTGTTTACTACTTTATGTTCATAGTACCATAAAAATCATTTCTTGAGTAAAGTCTTAAAATATTCTTCCTAGTTAAAAATGGGGAAGACTATCATCCTCGGCTTTTAAATAAGTGTAAACTTAAACAATTTATGGGATTGATAATTATGCATACAACATGAAACCATTTTACTCAAATTTATTTTGATGATATTTTAAAACTTTGTTAAAAAGGTATCTTATTGCACAAAAATTCAAATCGCTCACAAATTTTGAATTTAATGAACAACTATTAGACAATAATTGTTCATAATATACAATAGTTATATTGAAAGTATTTATTAATTAATGTTATTCCTACTCAGTTCAAACCATTTCTCTTATTTTTATGAATCAATTATTTCAGTTAGTTTTTAATTAATTATATATAATTATTAGAATTCTGTGAGAATGTTTTAATTAAAAAAATTTAAGCATTTTTTTTAGTTTTTAATATTGCATTAAGTAATACAGTTTATTATATATATCTTTTTAGAATTGCTTATTATTCTTTCTTTAATGCATCATTATAGTTTTAATATTTGATAAAAAATGAATCTCATGTTATTGAAATTTAAGGAAATTTGTTTCACATAACATTTTTCTTTATTGTCAAATTTATTATTTTTAAGATTTTTTACATTTTTATATTGAATGATATTTTGTAAAATCATTAATTAAATAGTAAATTTTCCAAGATGATTGAAACTTTGCAAAGTCACTCTCTAATATTATCTGTTTTAAATTCATGTCTGCAATTATTTATATATTTAATGACAAAAATCTCATTAAAATAAAATTTGTTGGTGATATTTAATTTACACATATCGTTTCAATAAGGATTTAACAATATAGGAAATTAATTATGAAAGCTTAGTTAACACAATATTTTATTATTAAATTTGTTAATATAAATATATATTAATTTTATTCTCATATAGCATATACCCATGAAAAGATATATCTATGTTTATTCATACAGAAAGTTTATAAATGGAAGAACTTATAAATTAATGTTACATTTTTAATGCATTTCGAATTCAAAGCATCAAATTTACAACTAATTAATATAATAATCAATTTTTCTATAAACATTAATCTGTATATTCTGGTAGTACGTGATAGATTTATTGAAGTTCACTAAGTCTTGGATTTTTTACAAAATGGCTAAATTATAGGAGCTTATTTTGTTGAAGAAGATTGTAACGTTTAAAAACAAACAACTATTGCAACAATAATCCCACACTTCAATAATAATCACAATGAGCTTAATTGGTATGAATTCAGTTATATTAAAATAAATATATAAGCTATTATAAATACTTTATTTAAATAGAATAAAAATACACTATTAAAATTGGAGTATATGAAATTGCTCGTGTTATTGATGGCATGCAACATTTATAATTTATATTAATATTAATTAACAAATCAAATATAAAATAAAAATTATTATGTACGAAAATATTTAGAAATATTTGTAAATATATAAATTGCATCTAGATAAAATATCTTTTATTTTTCTCCTATTGTGTTTAGTCACGTTTTTATTTAGATCTTATTTTTTTCTGTGAATAAGTTATGTCGTGAAAAACATGTTCGTATCTAAAATAAAACTGTTTTCCTTCTTATCAATTTGTTTGTTTTTAGAAATATAAAACATATTCAGGTTTCATTGTATATTGAATTGACAAAATTACAAATTTTTTTAAATCTAAATGATATACATTAAAAAGAAATTTTATTTATTGCATTATTATTACGCTTATAATATAAAAATATAGATTTTAAATAATTATTTAAAAAGAGACAATTTCAGAGTAAGTAGTTTGTAACAGCAAATATTAATAAAAAGATAATCTCTGAAATTAAAAAAATAATTATTCAAATGTAAGCAAAATTATAAATCTTTTGCATAAAATGATGCAAATATTAATATTCCTCTGTGAAAATAATTTTATAATTTATATGTCTATTATTAATTCTAGTGTTACTGCTAAAATATATCCAAGGCAAAAATACTTTTTTATTATTGACATATACTGCTACCCAAAAGTTAAATTACTAATACAAATCATGCATAGTTTTAATTATTATAGGAAAAGTATCTGAAACGTTTTATATCTAAGAATATGTAGACATAGTTTCATCTCTAACAGCTCTAAATGAAATGAAAAGTTACATAAATAACTTGAAGGATTTTTAAGGCAGTGAATGAGAAACAGAGTCGTTAAAATATCAATTTGAAATATTAAAAAGTTAAAAAATTTTCTAAAGTAGGAAAATTATTAATAAATTGTTAATATTTTTCTGTGGATCAAAACGTAAGCAAAAATAAATTTGTTTTAGAGTAGAACATATATTTTTTCAATTAAATGTCTCTGTGAAATGTGACCTGATGCAATTTTACAATGTAAACCAACAATGTGCAAGGCATATCAGTACAAGTTAACTTAAGTGACTTCATACCAGCTTAAAAATACCAATATTTATCCAAAATTATACCTGATTGTTACAAAAAGCTTGAAAATTATTGAAGATTTCTTTTAAAAATGACAGTTTGTAATTAATGTCATTTCAATATATTAAATGATATAAAACTTCATCTCATGTCATAAAAGTGTATTGAATAGAAGTTTTAAGAATAATTATTAATATCCTTTGGTAAGAGGAGTCATAGAGAGTTGTAGTTTAATATTTTCCTCAAGTTACATTTATGATAGATACTCTTAAAATATGATGATATGTATTTTTCATAGAATTTCTTCACATAGTACTTGAACATCTAGAGAAATCAATTAAAATTTGGGATCAAACCTTAATGTTGAAGAGAAAAATCTTTACTTTCATAAATTTTAATTAACATATATTTACCTCAGCTTTATCTGCAGCATGAATGCTAGTTTGGTTAACGTTCTACGATACAAAATAATAATAATACACTTGAGTACTACTAAATACCTTGAGAAGAATCTTAGATGAAGATTTATACATCTGTACTTTTATCTTCTGCATTAAATCTTTCAAGATAATAATGTATGGATGATTGTTTTATAGTTATATATTAATAATATTGAAAAAATGTCTTGATTAGTCAAGATTCCTTACATACATCAAAATCTAACCCAAAGTATTTTGGTTGAAGAAACATAGTTTAACAAATTATTGTTACCTATA
>JAPDSC010094385.1:0-14595 GCA_026290005.1 Latrodectus geometricus | reverse complement strand
TCCTATGAATAGAAGTGACATTTTTTAATGTGCTTAGTTAGCATTAAAATATAATACCAACTAGTTTATATATATATATATGGAAATATATATATATATTCTGGTGGTATGAGATTCTTCTTCCTTTTTTTTTTTTTTTTTTTTTTTTTTTTTTTTTCCTTCTTCTTATTCTTCTTTTTTGTCTTTTTGAGCTTGTCAGATATGTGGCACCTCTGCATTGTTGCATAGTATGAGATTGCTTTTATTGAAGTTCTTTAAGTCTTGAATTTTTTAGTGTCAAACTTCTCTCAGGTTTTTAAAGAGACAAAGTTGTAGCTGCCCATCCAGGTGGAAAAATATTTAATGAAATATTCCAACTTTAACGGGTTTCTTAAAGTACTGTGTAAAAAGTCATGACAGTAATATGCACAGCAAGACATGCTCAGCAAAATATTAAACAAAAAGATAATCTCAGTGGAAGAATGTGTCTGGTATTGAAGAAATTATAATGCCTAAAAAGCAAAATGCCACAAAAGTGACTAGAGCTTTGTCAGTATTTGAATTCTCCTATGTCAGTGATTACAATTAGAAAGTATCTTCATAAATGGAACATTTGTGGCAAAGCAACAATTTCTAAGTCACTTGACACCGATGTTAATGCCAAACGTCATCTGTACTGATGTCACATTCACAAAACCTAGTTAATTGATAAATAGAAGATAGTAATATGGTCTCGTAAATTGCCTATCACGATTTTCCCTACACTAAGACATGTGCTTGTTTGGAGGACACCTACACAAGTATAAATGCTTGGTTGTCTTCTTACGATTCTCAAGTATGGAGGCAGATCTGTTGTGATATTGGCAGCTGTGTTGCTATTATTTTTTTTTGGTTTAATCATAATCATGAAAGGAAAGGTTACTGGAGAAAAGAGGACAAAATTAAATATCTTTCTAGGCCCTTGCAATCGCCTAACCTCAATGTAATTGAATGGTTATGGTATATTTTAAAGTACTCAATGTGGAATCAATATCCTCCATGCCATCTCTCTCCGAACTTTCATATCTCCATGAAGAATGGTACAAGATTCCTCTAGACACTATTCGGCACTGATTCCTTGATGAATCCAAGCTGTATTGTATGCTATATGCAATCCTACACCAAGGCCGGCGCTAGCAGCTTCGCCGCCCCGGGCAAAGAGGTAAAATGCCGCCCCTTTATAACAAAAATTAAAAGAGATAACCTAAACCCTTTCCCCGATTAATGGTAAAATAAAACGAGTAAAAAAATTGCAATCATCAGCAATGGTGAAGTTTTGATTAGCAAAAAAATACTTAATCATTTATTTATTTTTTTATGCACTAAACTAAAATTAGGGTTGCGCAGAAAAAAAGGAAAGAGTCATTTCTGGTGCATAATTATAAAATACAGAACAGATATTTAAAAAAAAGTAAAAAAATTATAAAACCACTAAATATTAAAACTTTATTACATATTAAAAATACATTTAATCCTTTTAATTCTAAAAATTGTTTTATAATTTCTTTAACATTAATTTTTCAGCCAGGTCATGTTCGACAGCTATTGTTGTTAAACCGTTAAGTCGATTCTCGGTAGTTGTGGAGTGTAAAAAATTTTTAATTAATTTTAATTTGGAGAAACTCCTTTCTCCACTTGCCACACTTATTTGGGAGAGTCAGCAATATTCTTAAAACTAAACCAAGATTGGGAGCAAAATCCAGGTTCGATATGAATTTTAAAATCTCAACTGAACTTTCTTTTTCGTTTAGCAAAGCCAAAACAGCTACTATCTCGTCTGCCAAGTCAAGTGCGTTTATATTTGATGAATTCCTATCAGTCAACACTGTTTCTAAATCTTTACAATACTTTATAATGTTGTTTTGAGGAATATCTTTTAAATCAGAAATATTGTATAAAAATTGGAAATAGTTGCTGTGGGTACTGATCAAACCGAAAATGAATTCAAGTGCATTGATAGCTTTATCTAATGTAAAAAAATAAAATTCTGACTTATATTTCAAAGCAGGATCTTCTATTGGATCATCTTTTGCCTCTTAGCCGAAATTAACATTCCTTCTTCGAACTCAGTGACGGGGCTGGGTGAGCTCAAAATTAGCTGGTATGTCAATTTCGTCTGCGAGTTCTGGAGCATCGCAAAGCATTTCATTAAAGGCTCTGTCCGATCTAAGATCATTGAAAAAATCTTTACAATTTTTCAAGAGCTCCATAGCAGATGGTAAATCATAGTCTTTTTTCTGCAAGAGCTTACTTATAGGATTGATACAATTTAAGATTTTGTACCAAATTACAATGCAGCATAAGAATTTAAATTGTTTAACACAACGTAATAGTCCAGAAGCCTCAACTGTTATAGAGTTTTCAACCTCCAAGTTATTACAAACAGCAAGTAAAGCATCGTATATCCCTCCTAATTGATACCTTAGTGGTTTTAATGCATCTATTCGGCTTTCCCAACGAGTATCACTTAGAGGTTTCAAAGTAAGTCCGGAAACATATTTTAATAATATGGTCCATCGAAAAGTTGATGAGGAAAAAAACAGATATATTCTTTGGACTATATTAAAAAAATTGGCTTCTTCAAAGGATGCTTTTGCCACGTCATTAACTACCAAGTTTAATGAGTGGCTGCTACATGGAAGGTAAAATGCTCTTGGATTTAACGCATTTATTCTAGATTGTACTCCCGATTAACTGCCTCTCATGTTGGCCCCATTATCGTAAGCCTGTCCCCTCATATCCTACAAATTCAATCCCAATGTTTCAAGTCTTTTAAATATTAGAGCTGAAAGTTCATATCCAGTCGATCTTTCAATCGGAAGAAAGCATAAAAAGCTTTCATTAATTTTAATGGAAACTTCCTTGGGATTGGACTTGTCAATGGATTACCTTACTAAAACTATCATTTGCTCGAGTGTGCTGATATCAGGAGTGCAATCTAGAATTATTGAATAATATTTAGCTTTTTTAATATCAGTAATAATATGAGATGTTATATTTTCAGCTAAAAGAATTATCAATTCCTTTTGAATTTCTTTTCCGAGATAGTGCACTTTAGCTTCATTTTTTTTAAGCACTCTGCGGATATGCTCTTCCATTACTGGATCAAACTGAGCAAGTAATTAAATAATTTGTAAAAAATTACTGTTACCGAAATTTTTGCTGTATGTTTAAAAAACACCCTGTATATATACAGGATGTTAGGGGTTTGATTCCAAATATCTTAATGCATAAAAATATGATTCATTTTAAACAAAAAAGTTTAGTATATCATGGGTCAAAACTCAATTATTTTAGAAAGAGAAAATATTTAAAAGTTTGAGGAATTTAATTTTAGGGCCAATTTGCCGCCCCCTAAAGATTGCCGCCCCGGACAGGGGCCCGGCTTGCCCACCCCTAGTGCCGGCCCTGCCTACACTGTACTATTTTAGAATTTTTTATTAATTTTACATCCAAGATGTTACCTTTATTTTGATAACCACCTGTAATACGTAAACATGTACATAAATTCTGAAAAATAATGTTATGATATTTTATTTTGTTTATTTAAACATTATACTCTTATAAAATAAAAAGAAAAAATTGTTAAAAGTATATTATTATTAATTTTTTATTTATTTATTTATTTATTTTTTGGTAAAATTTTACAATCCTGTATGTGTTTGATGAGATTTTAAATTTTTGCACCAAGTACTACTCAGTTATTTCACCAATCTAAATTACATCAATTTGCGCAAAATCCCAACCACACTAAAAACTTGACTTTTGATATTTGCAATCTTGCAATATTTTAGATTTCAAATATATTATTATAATTACTTGCTACAGAAAAATTACAGAATTAATAACTATAAATTAATTTCATAAAGATTACATATTACAAAACAAATATAAAATAACCAAATATCACAGTCTTGAATGGGAGGCAATAAAACTAAATCACTTATGTAAATAAAATGTATTTTTACAGAATTTCATTTCTTATTAAACCGGCAGTGGTGTGCCACTGTAAAAAAACATCAATATTGTTAGCCATATTAAGTATTTTTTAAATTGAATATTCCTTTTTTATTTAAGTAGGAAATAAAATATTCTAGTATGGTCTTAGCAATTTCCAAAAGCAACAATTATTACAAGGTTCACGCTGATATTATTTACAGACTGCTTAATTGATGTAAAATGTCTGATCTCATAATAAGACAAAACTTAAGATAAATGTACATATTCTTTTGAAGTGGTGGTTCTTAATTTACAGTACTTAACTCTAGTTACAAATACGTAAATTTAAAATTCATAAAAAATACTAAAAATGTTTTAGATTTTCATTTTTAAACCTTATTTCTTTTGTAGTTCCTTTATCTATTTGGTATACAGAAAATAATAGATGTTATTCTGTTAATGATTTTTATAAAACAAGAATTATTTAGAGAACAAACTTCTGGTTAAAGAGGTGATAAAAGTTCTGAATTGTTATTTTGAAGTGTAATGTATACAATATTATTTAATTACTTTTATTTAGTGAATATTGTTGTTTCATTTTCTGTTGAAATAACTTTTTTGCTTTTTAAAAGTTATCATAATAATGCATGAATGAAAAATTTGTGTTTATTTTATAATATTTTATTAAATTTATATATTTTCTCAAATTTCATATTTTTAGCATTAAATTACATGTTTCTGTTATTTTTCATTTTATGTAATTTATAATGTAAAAAAATATATATTTGTTGATTCTCCATGTTAACATAATTTCTACTATCATTCATTTTATTGTAATGATAATTTTTCTTTTTGGCTTAAAAAGTTTTGATTTGTTAATTTGATCTAAAAATATAAAAATCATGATTTTACATCTTCAAATGTTCTAGAAATTTCTTTTTCAATAATATCTCTCTATATATATGCTATTTATTGACACTTAATATTGAATTTATTTTAGACTGAAAAGTGGGATGAACAACGTGCGGAAGGAAGATTTCCAGGAAGAATCTAGGCAATAATTTAGACTTCTAAAAACCAATTACCTTGTATCTTTATAATTTAAATATTAAATATAACCTGGAAATCATTGTCTGATTTTCGATGTAGAATAAAAAATATTCTTTGTCTAATATTTAATTTTATTATTTAACATTTGTTGATTATCCTTGGATATTGATTCCACATTGTCAAATTTTTTCAGCTAAAATTTATTAGACAAAAAAAAAAAAAAAAATGATAATAAAAAGACATTCTGAAGCTATTTTTTTAATAGTTCATCATCCAGTTTGACTTCAAATTATCAAAATGCTTAATTCTAATCATTTCTAATTATATGTTTTAGGAACACTGTCAAATAAAAGGTATGCAAGGATGTCTATTATATGAAAAATAAAAATATTGAATACTAAATCTTTTGGTTTATTAATTTGATTGATACTCTGTTGCAACATATGAGATCAATAAGTTACATTTGTTTTATAAATTACATTCTTAAGAAATTGAAAAACATCATGATGACTTGGAATAAATTTATCTTTATATCTAAAAATTTAAATAAGTGTTTTTTTTTTATGTTCATTTCAGTAAGTATTTTAAGACAGATGGACATATTAGATAATGGCGTAAGTTATATGCCTTGCATAAAAAGTATAGAAAAATACAAAATAATCAAAATTATTGAAAGTAAAATAAACCCCAGCTTGTGAATTCTGTCAATACTCTATTGAGCAAAATTGAATTTTATATTAAATTTTAATCAGTACTTATAAATAATTTTTGTTTTGTTGATTAAAAGATCTTGGAAAAAAAAACAATTTAAATTATTAAAATTTATATTTTTAAAAAAAAAACCCACACATTCATGTCAAAACAAACCAAACTTATATTCTAAAAAAAGTATTTATATTTACTTGTAAGTTTACTTATTTAGATACATAAAACCGTTACTGCATTTAGAATTAATTTTTCCAGACTTTTTACTTATTTACATTCTCTTGCAAACACATTGCTAATATCATTGACTTTCAGAAAGAGGATTTTCTAACATCAATCTAAAGTGATATTGCTTGATCTGAAAAAATCTTCAAAGCAAAATAAATTTTTCTTCACAAATTGTGAGCTGAGTTATAGTATACTACTAAAAGAAAATCTTTTTTTTGTTTCGAAAAAATAAATTTCTCCTTTTGAATATCTAATATAATCGCATGTAAATTTCATGGAAAATATAGAATAAGTGCTAAAAAAGTTATTTATCATAGGTCAAAAAAAAAAAAAGTTGAAATTTTCAAATCTTAATTTTTTTTTTTTTTTTCATAATATTGAGGACACTGTGAAACTATGAGTACCAGGTATAGACATAACATGAAATTCATTTACAATTTTTGAATAAAAATATATTTTCCTTGATAATTTTCCCGGTGAATCATTATCACTTCAAAATTGTGTTTGACAATTATATTTTTGAAAGTCTGATAACAATGTATTTGCAAGGCAGAGTGCAAATGTAAAATATCTGGAGAACTGTAATTCTGAATATCTTTTAACAGTCTATTATTTCTAAATAGGTGAACTTGCTAGTAAATATAATTTAATGTTTTTTAGAATTTTAGTTTGTTTTGACTTGGAACTGTGTTTTATAAATTCTAATAATCTAAATTGTTTTCTTCTTCCTAATCTTTTAGTTAACAAGACATAAAAATTATTTATAAGTACACTAAATATTTATTTTAAAATTCTGTTTTGTTTAGATAAAAAATAAATTATTTAGTGAAATAGCATGCTATCCTTTATTTTACTTTTAGTAATTTTAAATTCTTCATTACCTTTTACGCCACATATATACCTTATGGTATATATCTTTCTTACTGAAATGAACGTACAAAGGAGCCACTGTTATTTGAACTTGAAAAATTATTGTGAGTTTCATTCTAAATCATCATAATGTTTTTCAAATCTTGACGAACGAAATGTATAATATTGATTGAAATATTTATTTTCTCAAATTAAAATATTTTTCTACAAAATAATCGGAATTTATTTCTATTGCAAGTTGGTTATTATGTATATTTACCTAATAATGGGATAATAATTTATTAAACTTACCGAGGTCAGGGGATTATGAATAATTACTTTTATATCATAAGATTACAACTTGAAATAATCCAAAAATTATAGTTAATGAATAACTTCAATTACTTTAAATATTATTTCAGTTCATATAGTATGTGTATGCATAAAAAGAAATTAAATATTTAATCATACAAAATTGAAATATTTAATTTTCGTCAAAAAAATTTCATTTTTAAGTATTTACTGGAATTGAAATAATTTGGTTTAGTGACTCTCACTTATATATTATTGAGGGTCCTTTTACAGTTGAAGTATATCCGGTGTTCTTACTTATATAGTTTTTAGAAATAATTTGTATTTTCGATGGCATCTCTGTAGCGACAAAACAATTCAATGTTAATTTTGAATTTTAAAAATTCCACTTAAAGCTGTCATAGTTCTCCGATTTAAAGTAACAACTAATCATCTTACAACAATCTAAGCGACCAACATTCGAGAGTGGTTATTCTCTCAGTTAATTTGGTCAACACCTGGGGAATATTCACATTATGAAAAGAGAATTTGAGACTAATTTTGAACATACATAATTCCTATTAGTGTGAAAGCCATAGGTTAAATCTCATAGAATCTTATTTTCGAGACAAAAACTTTTTAATACATTACAACCCTGAAATAACTGCAAATCGGTTGAGAAAGACAAAAATGGATTAAAACGAGATAGCAATATATTGAAAAAGCACTTATAGATTAATTTTTTAAGAAACTTAAATTTAAAAAGAAATTATGCAATTTTGTTTGATTTATGATAGATTTATTTGACTAGGACATTTGTATGTTTAGATATCTTTCCTCGCTCATTTTACAGAAAATTCTCATCATATTCAGTCAAAAACATGTATTGTGAAAATTTATATTTCAGTGTAATTGTTTTCAGTTGAATCTATTACAAAAATGCCATACATAAATAGCATAATAAATATGTAAATGAAATTGATTGAGCATTTATCAGTTGTTCTGCGATTTAATTATGAAAACTGCCTTTTAAAAAGTTGTGTTGATTTTTATCTAAACGCATATCCATTTTTAATGTTTGCAGGATAATCTACTCGATATTTTCATTGTTAAAAATGAATCTAATTTTAACAGCTTTTACATAGCTGATTATTAATATTGCAACATGAAGGGCAGCAAAATTTGAAATATGTTAATTGTACGTAACTTACAATGCATCAAGACAAAATAATTTAACTTACATTGTCTTTGGAAGCGCAATTCAATTGTTGATAGTTCAAATTTTACATATTTGCGCATTAGAAATTAGAAATCAACCTGTAACAAAAAAATCTGTAAACTAGTTTTAAAAGTCTACGATTTTGCGAAAATTAATGATTTATTGAAATTGTCATGTCATGTCATGAAATTGTTGTCTTATAAATTTCAGTCATTTTCCGCATATCTGTCAAGGTACCAAATTGTTACTTTTATAAAAAAAAATTATGAATGTGAAATTTATTACATTAAAATTTTAATAAAACTATTTTTTATGAATATCTTTTTAAAGGTTCCAAAGAGACATGAGAGCTTTTTGAGTCGAACCTATATATCAGAGGTGGCCAAGACGTCGACTGGTAGACCGCGAAGACATTTTAGGTAGTCCACGCGACCATCCCGATAATGACCTCGGATATTAACAGTTTAATTTATGACTTATGACATAGAATTAATGAATTATTTAAAATAAAAATTTACTACAGTCTTCGCTTTAAAACCCAAAACAAACTGTGCAAAGGTTTACGATTCAAAGATTTATGATTAAAGTTTTACGATTTAAAGCCTAAAACGGACATGATGAGCGTGATTAAAACATTAAAAAAAAAACTATAGTAAGGTATGCATCTCAATTAAGAAAACATGAATTGAGAAACTTCAAAAACATGAAAGAAGAGTGCATTCGTAATCCAAACCAAGACTTCGAGGATTTCGCTTAATACTTACTTCTTTTGTTTGAAGAATTTGAAAGAAGGTTTAATTAGGTTGAAAGAAATGCTCAATATTATCATATTTACAACGTCAAACATCGGTTGCATTTAACAGATGAACATTTACTTTCGTGTTTATGCATTGCAATAAGCTCGTACCAGCCACAATATTATAAACTTGTCCCAGATATACAATGCCAAATTTCAACTAAACGAAATGAATAAAATGGTCAGTTTTTGATATATGAATGCTTTGATTATTTTCGTCAGTAAATTTTTATTTTGTAAATATTAATGTTAATTTTTTTTAGAAAAATTACATAATTTACCATTTTTTCTTGTTACCGAAAATAAATATGTACGTTAATTTAGCTCTGCTATTGGTAGACTGCCTTCGATTTTTTAAATGTGGAGTAGACCCGGATCCCAAAAGTTTGGCCACTCCTGCTATATATAGTATTTTCATAAAGAAGTTTTCATCTCAAAAAGTCAATTTGAGGTACATGCTTTCAAAGATTTCACGATTGCTTCCATATTCGGATCTGGATTAGAAATAACAAGCCGTAAATCATCCAACAGAGATCGATTTTTTATTTGAATGACAACTATTTTGAAAAACCAGATTCACATAAGTAGGTCGATCAAACCGAGACAAAATATTGATTGCCTTTATATTCAAATCGTCATATTCTTTTCTAATCGATAACCAAAAATTTTGGCAAGCTAGAGAACATTAATTAACTATTCTTTTTCATTTAAAGGCATATTTGAATATATAATATCAAACGAAAATGGATCACGTATCCAACTTAATTCATTTTCTGGAAATGTTTCATATCTTTCCGTAAAATGTTCAAACAATTTTATCAATAGACGGGAAATAATGTTTTCAAATGTCAAAAAATCTATATTATTTTCTTTAATAAATTCTGAAAAGCGCAGTAACAGGTTTGTGTTGTTTTTATTCAGTTCCCCTTACCAAAGTATCAGCTTATTCTTAAAAGCTTTTACTGCTTAACGCTTAAACATTTGCTCTTGTAAACTCATATTCAAATTATTGTTTGCGAAAATATCAACGATACAACTGAGTTTTCCGAGATCCTTCATTAATGAATGATACAAATTTTTAATGGAATAGAATCTATTAAAATAGGTTTTAATTCATCAAAGATTTGTAAATTTTGTTTATCAAATTGAAAATACGTTACAATATTTAGTCTCGTGAGAGCTATCTGACCTCGATTTGTAGTTATATGTCATACATGGAACCCATCTCATTACAGGGTATTGAAAAGAGACGACTGTTTAAGATATTGCTTTTAATATAATTAATTACAGTAACAACATCATTTAATATCTTGTGCAATTTTTCATCGACTTCTTTTGTAACTAGTCCTTGTCAATATATCACGTAATGGTTAGATACTATACGACGAGCAATTTTCATTATAAATATTCTTAGTTTGTTGTTACTAACTGTTAATGCTGCATCATAGTCAATTTAAACCACGACACATCCAGGTAAGATGATTTTTTCAAAATATTTATTAATGATTTCAAATATTTTCCAGTTGCTCTCTCTTCTAACCTTTTACAATATAAGAAATCTTCCGATACGTCTTCTATAGAAACAATTATCAAATATAAACAATTGTGTAATTTTAGTATTGTCAGTAGTTTCTTCAAGTTGTAGGGGAAACATTAAGTTTTGTATTCAATTTAACAGAATCAATTCCATATTAACGTGAAATGGTGGAAATTCGGCGAGAAATAGTATCTCTTGATTTTTTTATTATCGTTAGTGTTTTATATCAACTGATTTTAAATCGTTACCATATTTTTCTACATGCTTAATTTCTGTTGTTTTAATTGCTGAAACAAGAATAATGGACTTATCCATTATGAAGGCATTGAAACTTAAACAAAATTATAAACAATATTAAAAAATGAAAAGAATTGTACAAAAATACTTTCAAAATGTTATGGAAGCATTAGTTTGACTTTATTAATATTTTAATATCTATTTTAATATTAAATCTCGATATTAAAATATATTTTAAATCGGTGAATCTAAACAGTACTGATGCCGGGCATTACCTCAGACAGTGTTGCTAAAGTTGTATACGCCCAATGAATCGCACTCTTTGAGAGGCCGACCAAGATCACTACTGATCAAGGGCGTCAATTTGAATCTCAACTGTTCAAAGCCTAAGCTGGGTTTCAAACACATCTATAGAATTGCTTTCTATCCTATGAGTAACGGCGTCCTGGAAAATGCCCACTGGCCATTGAACGCGGACTTAAAGGTTTGTTTGAGTGAAAAGTGGACTGAGAAGCTACCTATCATTCTTCCCGGTTTACGCTCGATACTCAGAGAGTTAATAGGGATGGAGCTACTGTTCGGCACAACATTCAGAGTACCTGGTGAATTCTTTATGCCAGGCTAAGACGCTAACCTAGCTGCGTTTCTCCAAGGACTATGTACCACTATGCAAATACTTATGTCATGACCAACGAATAATCATAGGCAGCCACGATAGGACCCTTATAAATGAATCTTGGCGATTCTTATAAATGTCTACATTTTGTAGCTCATTAATAATAATAATAATAATAAAAAGGATCTTATTTTGAGATGTTAAATTAAAAACAAACTATTTAACATTATTCCAATATATACAGTTACTTATTTTTAAATTTAAAGCTGCATTTGTTGTATCTTATATTGAAAAAAATATCACGATTGAAATTTACTATTTTGTTTTTCACGTCAAAAAGTTCATACAAGTGACAAATTTGTTGTAACTTTTTCATGTAATTCAATATTTTAAGCAATATTTAGCAAATTACAATTTGCTTACTGATTAAAATCACATGTAAAATAACCGTGTAAAAAAAATGTTAAAATTACCATGTAAAAAAAAGAAGTGAAGTAAAAAACAAGTATATATTTATCACTTACCAATATTGCATATACATAAACTATCTAGCATATAGATCTACTTATTGTACATACAACATTCTAAATAATCACATTACCAGGGGATTACCCTTTTGACAGCCCGTTTTGTTTACATTCTGCAATCTCGATCTCTGCTTGCCAAATGATTACCAAGTGAAGCGATTACAATTACAATATTGTTTATCTATTAAGGGAGTACTTATAGCAGATGACGTTTATCAATGAACCTAAAGGTTATTCCACTGTTAACTTACAAATTAACAGGCTGGAGATAGGAGTTCAACTCCAGGTACTCCGAAAAGCAGAAACTGCTTCTTGACGTTAAGGTCTGGGCGAAGTCAATAACTTTATCAGAAAACATGATTAGATATTATTTTCTACGTGATTATTTTCATGGCGTTTTGATATTTCCTGCTTTCTGTTTCTTAATTCTTTATTAGACAAGCATTTAATTACATTAGTAAATAAAAGAAACTGATGTATAAATGGATTTTCCTTTGCTTTATTTCACAATTAGATAATATATAATAAATAATAAGAGTATTCTATAATATAATTACATATATTATAATATATAGATCAAATTAGAATTTTATTATGAAATGCAAAATATTTTTCAAAAGTTACTTTTATAATAAATTAGAAATATGCCAAAAACTTAATAAATAAAATATCTTGAAAAATATACATTCAAAACCAATTTATTATTATTCTTGTTGACAAAGCCTCAAACAATTATACATTTTTTGAAAAAAATTCTACTTATAAATTTTAAATGAAGATATATCAATTTAAAAATCTATTATGTAAACAATTCGGCTAAAATAACCATTTATATAAAAATTTCTATTTTTTATTAAAAACTAAAAATATTAATATTCCTTATATTATACTATAAATCCTAAACTTCACAAGAATCTAATAAAATTCCGATTTATTACCTGAGGATGTAATACTAATTATTAATTTGTTTTCAGATTTTTTAGTCATCATCTTACAAAATATTATAAAAAGAAATAATACATGGATAATTAATAATATGGGAACTAATAATTGATTTTATATCTACTAATAAAATTCATGATGTTTCTTGATATGATTTTAACTTTTTACTGGCTTCCCAATAGATAATCTTAATAAACTTGAAAATATTGAAAAAATATAGAAATGTATTTTTTTAGTACTTGGAAATAATTAGTTTTCGATTCCCATAGTTGTTTCCAATTTCGATTCCAGGAGGATAATTCTCTACTTTAGATATTGCAGAATTGTTTTCAGAAGAGATTCCCCCGTTTCAGTGGAGGTTAATCACAGCTGGACACAAAAATTTTAACAAAAGATTCTGCTAATGAGAATCACGTTTCACCTCGAATTTTCTCACGAGTACAACGGTGGCAGTAGACTATCGGGCTACAGCAAAGCTTGAGATAGAAACAGTCTATTTATTCTGGAGCGATGTACAATATTTTCACTAGAAATATTAAACTCTAAATTGTTTTAAAGAGAGAAATAAAAAAAAATGACTTATTCAGCTGTACGTATTTACAATACAACTACTCAAGTTATTTATTTAATTCAACTAAAATTACACTTATTGATGAGCATATTTTTTAATATTTTCAAATTTTTATTTTATGTAATGATACTGCATTTAAATTAATATTTTTAAATATTTTCTCTTATATTAATCAAATAACTTGATACATCTCTGAAATTAATAAAGAATAAATATAATAATAAACAATTCATTTGTAAAATTGTGTTCCTATTTAGATAAACAGAAATAAAAATAAAAGCAATTTTATTAATTTATATAAAATTTCAATTTCTGAGATAAATTTTAGTCAAACTCTTAAAGATGAATAATTATAAGACATGATTCACAAACTTAAGTCGAAAACAATTTTTTATTCAATTAATATGGACAAAAGCTTTTTATAGATATGCTGTCTACAACTTTTTTTATGAAAGACAATAAAGTTTATTAATTTTAAAAATGAAAATACCTACGAATATAACTGCAACCCAATTAATAATATTTTTATTCTATTAATTTAAATAATAATAAAAGTGATCACTAAAATTTTAAATAACTTGTGAATATAATATGCATCCTCTGAGATACTTTACGATTCTATGTATAGATGATCCATTGAATTAGTAAAATAATTATATCATCAAAATATGTGATACGACATTACATTTTTCTGGAAAAATCTTGTAAAATTTTACTTTACTTTTGAAATTGGATCAAATGCAAGATAGATTGATGGAAGTTGAATTAAGAGTATATATAAAAACAATATAGAGTACTTGCAAAGTAGACCACTTGTTCTACTATAATTTTATGTTAAACCTTCCTTGAGAAATTTTAGTAAGAAGTTGTAGCCCATACTTGAGGAAATTGAATACATCTGCGAATAATTCAAAATATCTGCAGATAATAAGTAAAGGTCTTTATCGAATCTTTTCTCTTCCCTTCGTAAGAAAAGTAAACAACGATAAAGTGATCCATCAAAAGACACAAGTGAATATCGTTTCCTTTTTCAATTCATAGGGATGTATCAATTTCAAATCAATAATGCA
>JAPDSC010094381.1:0-15086 GCA_026290005.1 Latrodectus geometricus | reverse complement strand
TTTACATGATACAAGAAAAATCTTATTAAAATGAAAAAATGCCATATTAAATTTATTTATAAATTTTTGAAAGATAAATACTAAATATTTAAACCAAATATTGACAGTTTAATACAAATTTTGATGACATTTTCTAAAACTTACTACCGTAACCTCTTTTTAATATTATAAGTGAATTAGAAGTCATACTGTAATACATAGTAGTACGCTGATTATTATTTGACACTCAGATTTTTCATAAACCCACGATTGTAATCCCAATTGTAAAAAAAGAAAAAAAGGAAAAAAAAAAAGAAAAAAAAAAGAACACAAATTTTATTATACATATATATTTTTTTGTTTGAAAAGCTTATCTTATTTTAATAAGATGAAATATTTATGTAATTTAAATTATATAAGGTATTCACTTACGTAATATCAAGTTATTTTGCCCAAACATTCCGAAGTTATATTCTTAGTGATTACTCATATCTTGTTCAGGAAATGTGAAAAAAAATATGATAATTATAATATATATAACGTTTATTATGACGGGTATAAAATATATAAATTACTGAAGTACATACTCATGTACTTTAAAAGAAAAAAAAAGAACCTCCGCTTCAATTTTGAATCATTAGCTTGTAAATTATTTCTTTTGTAGCGTTTTTTTTTTCTTAAACTTATTTTATTTTCTCTAAACTGTAAAGAAAAATAGCCTCTTTCACAACGTGTTGCATCACAACTGTTCCTGGCTCAAATACAACTCAACACGTCGAGCAAGCTCGTCAACAGATTCCTCTTCTTTCCCCGAATTAACGTTCAATTCTCTCATCCTTTTGATCTATCTCAAGAAGAGTCAACGCCAAATAATAAAAGCGGATGTTAAGTTTGATTTGTTACAATGAGTCGCCAGAGGCGCCAAAGATTTACTGTTACAAAAGAGGGAATGAAAGAAATAACGAGTTTTCACGCCAAGAACAAAAGAGGGGAGCCGTGTAGAAAAAGAATCAATTTTGATTCCTTGAAATATGGCTTCCATTACGTTGTTCTGATAATAGGGATTTTCTACTAACACCCCTGCCGCCCTCAACTCCAATACTCTATTTCTTCACTCACTCACTTCTCATCTAGTAGCGATTTTTTTCTGTTTCTGTGTTCTTCACAACCAATGGTGATAATTGAAGGGTTAAGCAGGGGTGGGAGGTAAAAGGGGAGGAAAAAGGAAACATTAAGAACTTTCCATTAAAAACAACTATTTACAGATTTGCTTTCCCTATTTCTTTTGAGATCGTAGAATCGGATGGATTTTTACTTTAAAACAGAAAAGAAAAGTTTACAAAATATTTCGCCTCTCTCGTTTGGTGTTGCTCAGCCTCCCACTGTTGTAATCCAATGAAATGTAATTTCTTCGAAAAAGAAGAATTTCTTCTAACTCTGCTCCACTTTGAATGGGAAGATTGGTAACTAAAGCTTTTAATCTTTTCAGCATTTATCACGGTGGATATTTTTAATTCTTTTCTTCTCTGTTGTGTGATGGAATTATTGGAGGAGTACTTTCATATAAAGTAGTCATTATTTCAGTATAATACTTGGATAAAAGGCTTAAAAACATGCTATTGAGGTACTCTAAGCAATATTAAAAAATATGCATAATGAGAACTGTCATTAAATAAAGATAAACATATTTATAAAAAGACGTTAAAAATGTTATTTTCTATTGATTGTCATAATGTTTTGTTAAATTGTGAAGGTTTAAGTAAATATAAGCATTTCTGATATGCTCTTTACATTAAATGTTATTCACATTTATTGTTCACAATTAAATGCTCTATATTATGGGTAATGATTTCATATAATTTAAAGAAAATGAAAGTTTTTAATACTTTGAGAACTATCAGATTGTCGTATACAAAACTCATCTGCGAACATACTTTATACATATATATAATTTAAAATTTGATTTATATCATAAAACTCATTA
The DNA here is from genome assembly GCA_026290005.1 of Latrodectus geometricus. Lineage (NCBI taxonomy): Eukaryota > Metazoa > Arthropoda > Arachnida > Araneae > Theridiidae > Latrodectus > Latrodectus geometricus. The sequence goes on along the minus strand of JAPDSC010094381.1, from coordinate 13,123 downwards.
GATTACTGAAATATTGACATGAAATTTGATATATATCAGCTTTGTGAAATGTCGAGAGAATTAAAAATTGACAAATTTGCTTTTCATATTGCGCAGTCTCAGTCCTTAATTATTTTCTTCGTATACGTCATTTTGTTACATTTTTGGGGATGTTAAAAAATAACAAAGAAACAAAAATGAGAAAAAAAAATTTAAAGTTGCAGAATAGGAAAATGAAAAGTCCTATCTCTGAAGAAATAAAATTTGTTAATACTACTAAGTTTGTATCATTGATAAAAAAAAATAAATAAATAAATAAATAAAATCTCTTTTAAAAAAAGCTAGAAATTATGTCCTGTTGAAAAGTAAGGTGTTTTAATTAAAATATAATTTGGAATAAAAGTAACATCATTGGAAAATGAATAGGATTAACACATTTGAAACAACAGCAAGGAGATAAATAATTTTCAAGCTTATCAGCCGAGAATTTTTTATAATCAAGTTGAATAAAAAAACATAATATGTGAATAAGAACAAGCGGCACACACAGTAATTTATATAAATACAATTAAAAAAACTAAAACCATTTTTTTATGAAATTAAAACAATAATTATTGCCAGTACATTTATATTTTAAGTAAATTTTTTAAGAAACCATTCTAAAAATACCTAAAGTTTTTAAATTTTCTTATCATTGAAGTTACATTATTATACACGATTTCTTACTTCTAACGGATCTAAGTCTACTTTAAAATATAGCAGTTTCTGTGTTTGACTTCTATTTCATGATTTTCAATGTTTGTAATAATTTTCAGCCTGATTTAAATAGTATATCCAAGAGTAGCTTAATTATAGGTTATCAAAAACTTACTTCAGAGCTTCAAATTAGGCATTAACTGGAGGATGAATTTGACTCAAAGAATTAATCGCATTAAATATTATTTAGATGAATTTATTTTCACATGATCAAAAATTAAAGCTGACTTACAGACAATAGCCTTTATGAAAGGAAATTTGACTTAAAACTTAAATTTGAGTTTTCAAAAGTCTAAATACCTTAAGTGCCTAAAAATCTTAAAAAAATGCAAAAATATCGAAATAAGTTAAATCAATATCTCGTTATGTTCTACTTAAATATCATTATATTATTCGTAATAATTTTAAGAAGTTATTATTACAATAATAAGTTGTAATGTATTCATTTTTTATATACGAGTTTGATTTCTGTCATATTTTTATCACTGGAGAACAGAGCAACCCTTAACAAATCATAGTTGACAATTATACTTTCATTTCTTAAAGCAAATTGAAAGTCAATTTTTTATCACACTCATTTGCTTAATCTTTTGATACATATTCCAAATAAAAATAATCATTTATAACTCAATTTGTCAAAAAATGCTTTCATTAATGTAAGACGACACATTTGAAGTAGTCATAATTATCCATTTATTTTTGTAAGTTGTTATTTCTAAATTTATTTCCATGTTATAATATAATGTAAATGTCTTTTCAAGTTCAAATTTGAATTTCAAGCTTAAAAACCACTATATTTTCAATGATTTAAACAACTTAATTAAAATTGATTATTTATATATAATAAAAATATATAACTCTATGAATCAAATAATTTTAGGATTTTTTATTGTTTGAAATAATCATGAATTATTATAACAATAAAGAAATTTCTTTGCAAAGAATCATAATTTAAAATTCCAATCTTTATATCAAAATTTAAAGAAAGGCTTTTCTGAATATTTAAAAAGCAATGAATCGCTAAAAAACCTGTACTAAATAATGTAAAAATTCCAAGCTATTTAATAAACTTTGCAGTAGATTCGAAACTAAATTAAAACCATAGATTTGCCTCACGTAAACGTAAATTGAAAGAAAGTAATTTATATTTTTCTTCAACAAAAAGGCTGCAATATTTTGCGAAGAATTCTTTCTTCATTCTTTAGCATTCTCTTGCGAAATATTTATTTCTTATCGTTAACATTTTATAAAGTACAAATTTGAAAAGTGTGTGTCAATTCTTTTTTCTTTCACCATGTATACAGAAAAGAGAAAAAAAGGGACTTAAAAATTTAATTTCAGAATAGCTATTGTGTGCTTACCTTTAAAAGAGGGAGAAAAGAAAATTCTGAAGAAAATTTTCGGGCTTAAAATAGAAAAAAAAAATAGCTAACTGAGCAAGGAAAGAGAGAAATAAATAGAGAAAATATGCTGCTTGGTTGCTTATATAACAACGGGTGAACTTCTTTCAACTTAAAATGCGGTGGATGAAAATTTGGAATATTTAAAAGAAAAATTATCTCTATCTAAAAAGGTAAGCAAGCAATAAAATAAAAATATATAATATCATTAAAATTGTCAGTTCGAGCAGCAAGAGACGCATCAAAATTTCTTTCCCTGGCAAAGCTGAAAATTACTTCTCCTTACTGAGGGCGAAGTCGGTTGCAATTTTTTGTCACATTTTTCTGTAAAATTTTTTTTTTTCTAATTTTTTGATGTAGTTTTATTTGCTTTCGCTTTTATCAAATGTAATTATTCTGGCCTTTGTGAATTCTTTAAGTCTGGCATACAAACTGAAATGTTGAAAACTTATATTTCTGGGTTAAAGAAACTAAAAATCGATGCGCACTTCTAATGCAATAGATAAAAATATCAATTTTTCAGAAAAGTAACTTCAAGTACATTTAAATAAAATACCAAAAAAGTGAATAATTTAATTGAATTACACTTTAAAGTTACTGCAAAAAATATTCCTTTTCTGCATTATCTAAAATATATTTTTTAGATTTTAACTGACAAAAATTTTCAAATAAATTTTAATTTAAGAAGTTATTAATTAGAAATTATTTCTTTAAAAGATAACATTTAGATTAAGAAAAAATTAGGCATTTATTTGTACATCTGAAAGTTTTAACCCCTTGATATAAATGTGTAAGATACAGTTAAAATATTTGTTTTAACAAAATTTTAGTAATATATGACATGAAAATTAATTTGAAATATTGTGAAGACTTGAAAAACTAAAGTGTGAAACATCTTAGCAACGAAAGTTCACTTTATAAGTCATTAAAGTTATTGGCTAAAGTTATAATTAAATTTAAAGAATGCAGTTTTTATGATTAAGAAAGATCTTTTTACTAGATAATTTAGATGTTGATAGAATAGAAAATAATATCTTTGTTACTGCATTAAAATAAATTCAACAACAAGTTAAAATGTTATTGTTTAATGTTATACAATTATTAACCACAAAGCATGCAGTTTTTCTTTTTCAATTTTACAGCAAACAAGTTCTCTAAGGAAATACGAGCCATACTTCATATTATATCCCTGATAAATATTTCTGAATTTTTAGACGGAAGATATTAAGTCAATTTTTTTGAATATTAATGATAGACCTTCCTTGGTATTGCGACATAATTGATGGCTATTTTGATTTTTTTGGAAGACAGCATACACCTATAGCAAGGGAAGAAATCTAAAAATCTCACAGTAACCCAATCCCACAGATAATTTAACAATGAACGTAGGAAAAACAGAAGTGTAGTATCCTACGTTCATTGCTAAACAGTAACTTAATTTGAACTAAAAACCAGTCATTTAAAAGAGTGCTAAAATACACTTAAAATAACTGTGAGCTACCATGATCTGGTTGTATTGCAACACTTGTATAAGATACACGCAGTGAATATGTCATCATTATAATCTTATCATTGAATCTTTAAAATTTAGAAGATCGAACGGATCAGAAGACTCTAAGACTTGGCCAATCACGTCGCTGATTTTGCTGTGGGCCAGAGATGATGTTGACTGGGTAGATGTGTTCTGGAGAATAAACGTGTTATCGTTAAGCAACTGACTACCCAAATAAACCAAAGGGCTAACAGTATCTCCTAAACTATTTTTCAGCAAACATTGTTGCAACTGGGACTCCGAAACAGAAGCCTGGTTCATGAACTTATGCTGATTACTGTTCATCGACGACGAAGCTAAAATTTGTACCGCAATTGTACGACCACTGAGTGATGGCAGATAACATTTTCTGATTAATTACGGTTTATACTTTGTTGGACAGATGGACATTGGCGTATACGACATGAAACAAATGAAAACAAACGCCCTGCAAACATTGCCTTAACAATTCAGGTTAGAGGTGGAAGGAATATAGCCAGAGGAATGCGAACTAGAAATCATCTGTTCACTCACCATTGTGGAACGCATGGTGTATCTATACCAGTATTCCTCTGTCTTTTAGGACCAAGAGTACCCTTATAAATGCATTGTTTTACCTCAGGAGGATGACATATCACTATAAGAGGTGTAATACAATTGATAGTGTACGTGTGTGGTTCGAAGATTATTGGGATGATTTTACCATTCTCTGTTGGTCAGAAAATTTACCTGACTTAAATTCAATGAAGTAACTTTGGTATCATCTCTATGGGGTTATTCACGACATGGTTCCTCACTCACGTAATCTAGCGTTGCTGGCCACGATACCGGAGTCGGATTGGCTAAACATCTCAGAAAACTTTCTGGAATCTAATTGATTATCAAGAGTCAGCCAGTCAGCTTTGGAAAGATGATTATTTTTAATTTTTATAGGTGGTCACCTTAATATTAATATGACTGGACAATGTACATCGTATATATATATATATATATATATATATATATATATATATATATATATGACATTTTTTTGGCGACATTGTTTGTAGGGACTTAAATGTTAACTTTGTCCCCAGTTAATGTATACATTTTAAGCAAACAATGACCACTAAGCTGGAAACTTATTTGCATATTTATTTATTTAACATAGAAATTCATTACGCTTAGCTTTTTGCGTGTAACCTTGTTTTATTAAAAATACCGGATTTACATTCTATTTTCTAATATGTCTTTATACTACCATTTTGCATTGTTTTATTTTAAATGTTTGAGAACCCTTTGATTAAAATGAGTCAGTGTGCACAACCCATCATAATTTTTATATTTGATCTTGATTTTGCTTTATACATATGAATGAAAAATGAAGTTAATATACTCTTTGTAAATTCTACCTTTTAAATTCTAATCACTTAGTACATTAAATTCGAAGCAATTGTGGTAAAATCAGTGCATATTTTGTTGATGATGATAAAAATTATAATATTTGGTTAAGACAGTAAAATGGTGTTCATATGAATCACATGCTTGATATATAATTTGTATTCATTTAGTACATTTATGAATAGCTATTTTCCAAATGTGTTTCTTCTTAGGCATTCTAATTCTTAAATTACTCTGATTAAGGAAGTTGAAAATTTTAGAATTATAAATGTTTTTTTAATGCAACTTTATTAACCAAAATTTTAAAAAGACACAAAAAATAAATTTAAAAGTTGATTAGTGCTTTTTTTAAGTGGACATGAAAATGAATGCAGTTCTAATTAAATGTTTTTTATATTCAATTTTTTTATTGCTTGTTAGTTATTGAGAATATCTGTTGAAAACCATTATTATTTGTGTACTTTAAATTCAATGATAAAAGTAAAAATTGAAGAACTATTTCTTTATTTATTGTTTTATTTATAGCTTTAATGATAAAACAGTATAGACAAAGATTGAAGAATACGAAGAAAAGTAAATTATTATAATGATTTTTTTCTTATTCAAGTAGCACACGAAAATATTTTTCCCTTACAATTTTTAAACATTTTGACACATGCTTACTTAAATATGTTGTACTTTTAATTCAAAGTAAAATTAATTTCATACATATTCATCCATCACATGACTTCTGAAGAAATTTCGTAAAAACAGCTTAAGTAGTTCTCTCTAACACTTCAAACTTTAAATGCGCATTTCAACATTTTGTTACTTACGAAATACAAACTTATGCATTTCCTATTTCCTAAATAGCTACTTTTGCCTTAAAACTGATAACATTCATTACTTTAACATAAATTGTACTTAAGAGTATTTTATTCCCCATCCATAAGCAAATTACTTCTCAGCTTCTCATATCAGGCAGCAAAAATCATGACAAATGATTCTATCTGGACAACGATAGCTGAGGTGGAGAATAACGCTTTTCTCACATCAAAGCTTTAAAAGGGATTGGAAACGAATAAAAAAGAAGAAGAAAAATCCCTCCCACTAAGATTTCTCGTTTCGCAGAAGTAATCTAAACTCTTGTTCTATGAGTCTCCACCCTCCTTTCAATGGATAGGGGCAATCTATGTTTTCCCCACTCCAATTTCAACCCTCTAATACGTCTCCACTTTCTCACCAAATGATGATGGTTCGCACGGTTCCAATCGCTGCTCTAAGAACTACGCTTTAAAAATCTGGATGGGGATTTTTCTTTTGTATACTTTTCTCCTCTTTTTCCTTTGCGGAAAAGCCGAGAAGGGAAAAAAGCGTCTACTATTAAGAGGCATGTTTAAACAAGTCTGGCGCCAGGGGTATTTAGGTGAGTATTGTTGTTGTTTGGCGTTAAAAGTGGCGAATGAGGAATTTTTATGGGCCCCTTCCATTGAAAGATTCCAAAGAGGCTATTAGTTTATTTAGCCAGTTATTTTCGGACTGTGGTACACACCGTTATAAATTCCCTGGAGTCACCAAGACAATTCAAGACTAGATAGAATGGGATTAAGTAACATAGTTAAATAGATTTCAGTAAAGTAATTTAAGACTGTATATAGTTCTAGAAGGAAATCTTATTATTATCTAATAATATTGAGACCATAAAAAACTAGACTGGAGATATTGAACGAGCTAATCATAGATTTGTCTATTGATTTAATAATTAATAAATATATGTTCAGTATTGCAGACTTGAATAAGAAAATACTCATGGTTTCAACAGAATTTATAATTATGTTAAGTAAAGTAATGCAACATAAAAACAAACATTTTATGCATACTAGTAAATATTATCACACTTATGTATCAAATATATGATCTAATAGTCTGAACATAACTTACTACTTAATAAGAAAGTAATTTAAAGCTATTCATTTTAAAAGATCTTTATATTTTTAATGCTTTGCTAAAATATTTAATGTAATTTTTCGCCGTTATCATTATTAAACTTATGGCAAAACACTACTAATAAAATAGTTTTGTATTAGTAATAGTATTGAAAAATTTCAATAGTAAAAAAAAATAAATAAAAATAAAAATCTTAATTGCTAATTTTGCAACATCATCCATTAAAGAATTGTATTTTTTTATGTCTATTAATCCACCGTAATCATATAAACTCAGACTTATGGTATTTTTTATCTCGGTAATAAGGAAAGTAATTCAAGTATATTCCATAGTAGTTATCTGAACATTACTTACGTAATTTTAAATTTATAAAAAAATATTAACTAAATTTCTATATAGCTTCTCAAGTGTCATTCTGAAATGTTTGAGCTGGGAAGAAGAAGAAGCAAAAAATAACTAAGGATTATTTATAAAAATATTAAGTAATTTCCTCTTACAGACAATTTTCATTTGTCAAAAAAAAAAAAAAGATTTTCGCATTTTTTTTTCTCATAATTTAATTGAGCACAAGAAAATAACAGCAAATGACAATCAGTAAATTGCTTGACGAATGTATCTACTCTATAATTTATATTGCGATGAAGTTTGCGCAGCATTTTTTGAAAATTTGATGGAATAACACGGTACTAAAGTGAAGTATTGAAATTCCATAATAATCTCATTCTCACTATGGTGAATAGACAGTATGCCATGGTAAATAATGTATGCTTCATTCAATAGAATTATGAGACAATTCTCTGGAAGTCTGAACTATCAAGCTGGAAGTACGGAAGATAATGACATCTAACTAGAATGCTAACAATTGTTTTCCAGAAAATCTTCAAGAAATACATGTTAGAAGACTGATGTTACATAAGTTTGGAGATTGTCTGTTTTGCTCCAGCTTTTAACTTACAAATACTAATCCACTCACGGTACTCCCATTTGACGCTCCATTATATAAAGTTGCCATCGCATCCACCCCTTTATAATGGTAAAAGTAAAAATCTGAATAGCTAGTTATTGGAAAAAAAAGTTTCAAATATCTTTTCAATTCTAGTGTATTAAGCAAGAGGGAAATGAACTTTTTCAACATTAAAATTTAGTAATAAGAAATGAGTTAATTACACAAGAAACCTAAAATCGAAAATTATGTATTCCAGAGAAAACGTTTGTTTCAGGAATATGGAACCTCCAAATATTCTGTCTGATTTCTGAGGCAATAGACAAGCAAAGGTCTTATTCAGATAGTTAGAACTGAATAAACAAAAAAATAAATAAATTTGACTGAACAAACATTTGACATCTTCCTTAAACGTAGCAATTGTATTGCAAAAAATTTACATGTATGACTAACACACACACACACTGAGAGAGAGAGGTAGAGAGAATTTTATTATACAGCGCAGTTATGGCATATTTTAATAATTCAGTTTTTTCACACTACAATTATACTGTCAGTAGGGGTTACTTTTGTATCTTTCTGTGTTAATAACTACAATTCGTGTGTATTTCCAGAAAATGAGCTTCCCTTAAGAGCATATTAGCAGAAGTTGAGTAAAAATATCAGGAAATGCCCAACAGCTATGTCTACCTAAGCAATATTTGTTTCCAAAACAGAGTCGAAAAATGGGAAAAAATTTCTTCATGATACATAGGAAGAAAAATAAAAAGAAACTCAGACATTCTTTTTAGAACTAGATCATTATGGAGGGGATATGGTTTGGAATAAAGTTCAAATATCCACCATCTACTGAAAAAAAGAAGGGAATATAGGAGGAATAGTTTTGTAGATAGCTCCCTAAACTGTTCCGAATATTTTTCTAAACTCATTTCTAACCCTTGTTTCGAAATAATCCGTTTTTCGGAATTGTTAAAGTGCCGTGCTTAAATTGCTGTTTTGAAATCTAAAATGGGGTTACTTTTTATCTTTATTTTTTGCTCTGGAAATAGTATTTAAAGATGTTTTCTTTTCGTTAATGTAACATGTAAACGGCAAGTTGCAATCATTGAAGTATTTTCATTAGTTAAAAGTTCTATAAAAGCAATGCAAAAATGAAATTATTTCAAAACTCAATTTTCTCTAAATCAAATTTCACACAAATTTAAACATAAACATAAAAATTTTGAAACAACATGGATACACTTTTTTATATAAATTCAATACAAATGATTAAAATAGTTATTGAAATTAATTTGAACAAGATATGAATTCTTTAATGAGAGATATTACATATTATTTAGTATGTTGTCAGATTTTCATATTTAAATGAATTATACACTTTTCTATGTCATCTCATGATCTTTTGAATGAATGTAATTCTGATCAGATACATTTATATAAAAATATATTATTATATAGAAAAATGAATGGAAAGAGAGATGTTTATGTACCTTTATATTACAGGGGCTTTTTATAAATATAGAATTTTTTTTTTACACACACGGCTATTTGTTTAAAATTATAATTTTCTTAGTTATAGACCGATTTATTTATAAACTTCCCTTAAGCTTTGATATATAAACCATAATAGAGTAAAATTCATATATATATAATTGGGCATAATTTAATATATAAATTTGGTCTTATCAATATGTGAAATAAAAAGATAATAAATCCTTTATCATACTGTTATAGTAAAAACCATAAAAGCATATGACTTTGTAACAAAATTTCTTGAAGACTAATAAAACTATTATACTGATATTATAGAAATTGAACGTCAATTATTTTTTGACAGTTATTGATGTCATCGTTAAATAAACATTTCTTTAAATATTAAAATTTTCTACGTTTTTATCTGCATTTAAGTAAATAAATTCATAAATTATTCTTAAGCCAATATTAAGAATTTACACATGGTTTAAATTTTCATCCCCGCCTACCAAATCCTTAAGCGCAATTTTAAAAATCATCTATAACAAACAATTAAGTCTCAATAAATCAAACTTCCTTTTGATCATATAAAAAATTGGCTTATTTCATATAATAAATAACAACATAACGACATATCGATGTGGCTTCATTTAACATCCGAAATATTTTGCACTTTTTCCTTATCATTACTTCCAACAGAAAACAAGTAGTTGTTACACGCGTTTAAAGGAACGATTTCCGATTTTTTTCCACATATCACTCTTCCGATATCCACCCGCTCTATTAACACGTCCGATTCCACCGCTGCCAGATATTTAACACACTTTTGTGGGCATGGACTCGCTGGCCGACAGCCAAACATACATCCAACCCCTCCTTCTCGAACAAATCCTTCCCGACCCCTACCTTGCTCTCCCCCTTGTGGTATTCTATTACGCGGTTTCACTTGACCGCATCACACTGCAGCGGTATGCTTCACCGCAAAGCTTTTCTCAATTCTGATTTCAGGGCAAAGTGAAGTGAGTCTGGCGGATCTGCTAATTTGGCATTCCGCACCTTCGAGCTTAAGTTTACCTTAAATGAGAGCGTGTAGCGTTGAGCTTGTTGAATTATGTATTAAATGCTTCAACCCCAGGAATCCAATTAACGCTAATTAACATGGGATCAGCGCGACTGCCGTTGGTATTTACGATGTACATTTAATATATTTTTTACTTATTAGTTTTGATGAGATTTGAACAACTATTATATTTTAGATTAAGCTGTGCGTGATATATAAAATTTAACTATGAAAATACTATTGCAAATGAAAGTGGTATGTTGATTGAAAACGCTTAAATCAATATATGTTTCGAATGTTAAATGTAGTTAGGAAGATAATTTGCATTTGTTAATTTTCAATGCACATTTTGAGATTTGCATTACTTTAGATTTGTTAAGATAGGAGTTCATTATTCTTTACTTATTAGTGCATATATTATGAAAGATTTTAAATAAAAATATGCATTTTGAAAATTATAGATTGTGAAAATTTTTGAATAGCGATTTTGAGAAAAAAATCATATTTAAAAATCTTTTCCAAGCAAATAAGGAAACTTTATTTATTTATCTGGTTTCTTCTTTATTTGAAATTAATAAATGAAATACTGTGAGAATTAAATTTTTGGATTTAAAAAAAACGAGGATGGTGATATGAATGTATTTTTATTAAATAATCCATTAAATGAATGAACTTTCCTAAAATTTCTGCAACGAACACAAAAAGCTATAATAAAACTGTAAATGCAAATTAAGATTGTATAAAAATAATTTAACACCATAATAAGTTCATAAAATAATTCTCATATGTATTTTTTGAAAAATAATAATTTTTTTTTCATTCTTTAGATTAAGTTTTAGTACTTTTTTTAATATTATGCTTAATCTTTGTAAAATCCCAAAATACTAATTTGCATGTCAGGATGTTTTATTAGAAAAAGAGGATCTTTATATTAATGGAATTTTAAATTAATTTTTAGAATATCCAACGGAAAAAATTACTGAAGCATAATTCAAATTTCTTCAAGGTTTGGTTTTAATTTTTTTTTTTGTCTTAATCAATTACAACCAAAGCTATATGCAATTTGAACAACTTATGATCATGAAAAAGTTACTCGCATTAACTGATACTTTGCACTAAGTTCAAATTTACTTTAGGTCTATAACACAATTTGAATGGAAATATGTTTGTAAAATATGATAAAAATGGGATTGAAATGCTAATTAAGATTTTATGAAATGTATGGAGATTTGGGAAAACAATTAATGCTAACAAATATAAAATAATAAATATGATACATTTCAATAACAAATTTGAGAAAAGCATTTAGTTATAAGAAAGGAGCACAAATTTTTTTCAAAGCAATTTTTCTTCAACAGGTCAACAAATTCAAAAGATATTTACGCGTTTTGTACTGATTTTATAACTATAATTTTACGGTAATGACTTTAAACTTCGACCTTAACTTATTCATTTTCTATTGCATGTAAACCATAATCATTAAAAGTTGACTTAAAGAATCAATGTCAGTATTACGAATCTTTCAGTTGGATAGAGTGTTGAAGGAGAGTTTTCAACATTGATCACTGTCACAATTTGTGAAAAGTGCATTATAGCTCGAAACGCAATGTTCAAAAAGTTCCAAACAAGTGTAATTCATGAAGAGAAATCATGTTTACCTCCAGTTTCAGGGCAGATGAAAACACTTAAAAAGATCGTGAAATGGTTCTGACTGATGCGTGTATAATTCCCAATTAAGTTATATTGGTTCTCATAATTAATCTCAGTTCTTTCACGAACTAATAATGGTAGTTTCATGACCAAATAACACTTTTTTTTACTTGGAAATGACTAATTATCATAAATTCAATTCCTCAAGTGAACGTAATCCTATGTATTCATGATAAGGGAGTTAATATAGAAAAATTACATAAATTGCAAAATAATAACTACAAGAAAATAAATTGTATACTGATGAGTAAGATGGTTTCTTATGAATTTTATATTATTATTGAAGATATTCAAATAATTTTCTTGAATTTTTAAAGTGGAATATTTTCAAAAAAATATATATTAAATTTTAAATTTTGTAGAAATGAAACCAAATCTTATTATAATGCCTTATATGTTTATTTCATTAAATTAGATTTTTTATTCATTGGTTGCTATGCGAAAAATATTTCTGAAATTTTAATGAGAATGTTCTAAAATTTTGAATAGTTTTTCAAAGAACTTGTTTCTTTATTTGTATAATATATGGTAATCTAATTAATTCAAAATAATTTTCATCAATACTATTGATGGTTAAAATACAGGGCAATTTAATTTAAAAGTTAATGCTTCTAACTCGTTGCATGCTAAATGCTATAATTGTTAGTATAATAGTTTATTTATGGCATGTGATTTGAAACATCTAATGAGATGATTAATAACAATTATTATGTTACATAAAACACTTTTGAAAAATGATGTGGTGTAATTTAATTGTAAATCATATGACTTTTGTACTTTACTTGTATATTGGAAAGGACGCTTCATCTATTTCTAGAGATTGCTTAATTTTTTAGGCTGACCGGTACCTAGTTTCTAAAGCAGCACTTTTCAAATGGAAAGACACTGCATTCAAACCTAGTCAAAGCTAAACAATATGAGATGGATAGCATACTTTTGGTTTTATCCTAAAAGTCTGTCGGCAT